>DWEE01002899.1:0-11042 GCA_018245755.1 Parelbella macleannani
GTTTAAGTCCCATGGAATAGGTGGTGAGCCTATTGCCATACACCGGGCACAATTCTAGCCTCCGAGTCACTACTAGAAATTCTAAATTAGTGTATATAGACTAGTGCTTCCTGCCTGCCTGGTGACAGACTTGGCAATATGGAGTATATGTATAAATGTATGCATTTATGTTAGTGTACCATCCTCAACATTGTAGGTAAAAGAGTCCCTCGGATAACAACGGGCCATTAGCATGACTGGCCTTTCCTTCAACAGTTTTTTAGGACACTAACCTCTGTTGAGGTTGGCAGTGTCACAGGTCGCCGCTGGGCGGCTGCCAAACTTTCGACAATGCGTGTCTCGAAATAGCCACACCTAAAGTTGAAACATGACATTTTTTTCTCCACCCAAGGACCTCTAAGCCAGAAGCGATTCCGATTCCGATTACTATTGCAACGAGCATCTTGGTAATTGTCGAATAATAATAACGTTAATCGTTTTGGTATCGCTTCTTTGACTCTAACCACAGCAATAGTTGCAGCATTCTCGATATAATAATTCGCTCGACATTTTATCTGTAGTACTTTTTCCAGTTATGAAGTTAGGCTCCGGTTCTTATTACCACCTAGAATTCGTGTCTCAAAGTCAATTTGTCGATTTCAATCACAGTCGATAGGTTTATTTGTCGCGTGCATGTTTTGATTTCTGTATTGATATTTAATATTTCTTATCAAGCATATTATTTCCTGTTTAATTTAGATGTACTGTGTACGATATGAATGATTTTATATTTCGAATGTTAAAAAGGTACGCTTGATTTGCCTTTCAAGTCGTCATTCAAGCATGACGTCTGCCGGAGGAAATGTCATATTAAAATAAGCGGTAAATATCGTTGCACTATTATTAGACGTTTACACTTTTTGATTTAATATTAGGATAGGTAGGATACCTACGTATGAATTGTGAAATGAACAAAAAACGGGTTACGAAAATGAAACTCAACATCGGAGCAACGGTGTTTTCTTATCCATTGTGTACACAAAAATATATGCACAAACAATTTAACAGAACAGCGAATATACTTTATTGTAACGATAGGTAAATGTTTATATACATTGCGAAATTTAATTATAAGTATAAAAATCAACTGCGATAATGAAAGACAAGAATACAATAACATTATTGAAAGTTCGAACGTAGATAACATCGATACATGAGATTAATGTAAGAAAACTGGAATAAACAACGTCACACAATTCAATCATGAAAACGAATTTTGAGAACGGATTCACGTTTTCATCCCGGGACTGAATGGATTTCACAAAGTTTATATAGAACAATGAGACGTACAAACAAATGACACTTAAGAAGTTTTAAATCCGTCCTTACAAATATTATCCATCTAAATATCATTGTCTGGTCCCTAAATTACGAAAGACAACATACTATAGGATAAAACCTTGTACATTTTTATCTTTTGCAATTACCAAACGTTTAATTGATTCAACTTAAGCCTCCCGACACGACTCCGACGTGAATCGTTCTCGAATAGAAGTATTATAGTGAAATAATTACATTAAATACAAGAAGGTTTCACCAAAACATTCATAGTTTCAGCTTTCATAAACACAACACATTCCGTAATTGTCCAAATATGGAAAATAAATAAAAAACAGCTTAAAAAATAATACTCACGTGTCCGTATAACATTTGTGTAGGGAAACTACTCATTTCGTTTCTTTGGAGTTGCCACATGTACTTCAATATTTGTCTTATTAGTACACTAATAAATGATTTATACTACTGCTATTGAATTTTCAGGTTTAGTTTGCAAACAGCTTTGAGTATTTTTCAATCTCCTATAGTCATGAGAAATTTGACGATTACTTCCTTACATAATTTAAACTCATTTCGGACGTCTTGTAACATGATGTAATTATTTGTACAATACTATTATAACTGCATAAAGAATTAAATAGTTATTAAAATCATTATTTGTGTCATAATAGTCTCTTTTTCATAGTATCATTCATGCAATGTCAATTTATTGTAATGATTTTAAAAAACTTTAAAATTGGGCCACATCAGTACATATAATAAAAGATGAACTGCCTTCGATGGGTAAATATAATCATGAGTAATCTATAAGTCTTTCGTTAAATGAGTATACTACGTAACTGGTGAAACGTGGGAGTGTACTACACTTCTCTGCCTACCCCTTCGGGGAGTACAGGCGTAATGTTGCGTTTTTTTTAATTACTGTAATTATTTTAGAACACTCCGTTGTTACTTTTATGAACGTTTACACGTACAGTTGATATCAGATTTTGATTAATTGTAACTCGGAAAAATAACAAATTGAATTATTTATTTAAACCATAACTGATATATTTTGTTGTTTTACAATTAAACTGGATCAATGATAATTAATGGATTCATAAATTGCTTAATTAAAATCGTCAAATCATATAACGAGATAAAATTATCCATTATAATCATAATATTCAAAAAGTATAAAGTTTCTACAAATAGGATAGTGTTCCTTTGTGCTTAGTATTTCAAGACTTATAATAGTATCATTAAATGCTCTGCCGTACAAGAATGTAACACAAGAAAAGCCTCCTCCGCCTTAGTAATGGTCTGAGGCCTCAATTTACGTAATCCTAGCAGATAAAGTAGAATTTATAACTAGCACAATATCCCCGTTTACGAATTTACTTTAATCTCTATTCAGCTTTTGGTTTAAATAAACCTTATTGATACTCTATAAGAATTCAAAATACATTTCGGTTTCTATATTTCGGTGTTCATTTTCTCTAGGTATTATAAATTTAACAAGGAAATCTTTCATACGTACATTCCCTTCTCCCATAAGTCATTGTCTTCGTATTTTGTTTTTTTGTTTTCGTAAGGTATTGATTTTTTTATTCGCGTCGCTTAGAGGAATACTTGACAAATCAGAAAATATATATAATATTTGTACTATCTCATAATAAGTATTGTGAAAAAGTTAAGACTTAGACCAATTACGGAATGGATCACAATACATACAGCTTACAAAGTTTGACTAGACTCAGATTAATTATAATAGGTACTTAAAATATAATCTAATGGCGGCAAATTTAAAGATTTGATCATGTATATATAATTGAAACATGCAGAATAATGCGACGTAATAAAGGCCAATCCCGAACTTCTTCACCTCCATGTCAAGTTCTTGGAAAACACACAAAATTTTAATGGATGTTTCGGGTAAAACATTGCAAGCACATAATAAGAAATGTCGCAATAAAGATATTTTTTGATGCTTATAAGATTAACAAGGCGTAAAATATAAATTTCGCGAATTACATATACAGCGTGTAATTTTAAACTTCAAGGTTTCTGCGTTGATATCGGTCAGGAAACGTGCGAATGAGAAAGTGTAAAATGTAGAGACACCACAAAATGTTGTCTTAACATACAATATGGAAGACATTAGAATATTGTTACAGCTATTGGTCATTTGAGCACTGTTCAGCATAGATTTGAGGAAGTATCCACACGACCACAGCAGCCGTTTGGGGGCGCGCGGCAGGACCGGTCATCGGCCGATGATGGTGGGCTCGTCGGCCATGGCCAGCTCATCAGTGGCCGCCTTATCGCCTTTTCTTTTACGGGAATACCAGAGAAACGAAACCGCTGCGAAAGCGTTCACGAGCACCACAAACCACGCCAAGAAGAAGCTGATATGGTAGCTGTGGAAAAAAGAACCGTGAAAATGGGTAATTTTTAACAAAGATATTGTAAGTGAAAAAATTTTAAAATTATTCATATGAAACGTACTAGTGATAGGCACGCTCTGGATAAACAAATTTCACGTTCTTTTTCATATGGTCTACTGAAGACATCGTTACTTGCACCACCACAAACGTACAGGAAGCTGTTGGACAAAAATATTAAATTATAAATGGTTTGAGCATTCATCGTCATTAAGCCTGCACTTATTCTATCCAAATTTGTTGTTGTTTTTTTTATTTTGAAACATTGCTGTTTAACGCAAAAAATCGATTTTAAATTAGAAGACACAATAAAATAGCTATCAATGTTCTAGTAATGCAATGTTTCCAACTCACTGCTAATGAAATGGATTCCCGCGGCGAGACGTTTGAACATATATCTAGGGTTACGGAAGGTGTAGATAGAAAAGCCGCAGCCCATCGCCATCACGAACAAGCTGATTATGCCAAAGGAAATCATCGTTCGGACGTAATCTGTGGAAGAATTTAGATCGTTTATAATCTCTTTTTCGTGAAAGTTGCTGAAATAAAATTATCTCTTTTATCATTTATCGATGTTTATAGCTCACTTACATAGCACTACCGTTATTCAATATCGGTTTAGTTTCGCTGTGTGACTTGAGTTTGAATCAAATTTAATGTCGTAAACTTAATCATTATTTTGTTCCGCTTTTATTGATTAAATTTCAACAGTAAATAAAAATCTTGCGATGACGTTTAGGTTTTTTTAATTTTTAGCTGCATTTAGGTACTTACTTGCTATATCAATATCGTACGCTTGATCCACCGGCTTCCCATTTTTCATAACCGGCTGCGCTAAATAATTAGTGCAATCTGAAACAATGTAATTGTTATCAATAAAATGCAGATACGAAATAAATCATGTTAATGATGTTATAAGTTCTTTAAATTTTTCTTGTCTTATGCCATAAGCTATTGGGGGTGAATTCTTGTGGCGGGTACTCAATACCCGATGGCATTCTGATAGAGATTAGCCTGGCTCTCAATGCCTGGCTTCAACCCTTGCTGATGGAGAGAAAAGAGAGAAATGGTTATAATCAAATACATAACATTATGGCCACAATTCCCCGAAGGGTTAGACTGTATATGTAGTCCTCCCACATTTTATCAGTCATGTCGTACATCCCGTGGACTCCTTATTCCACTTCCTTGTGTATTCCTTAGTATCTGTCTAAATTCTGGTTAGCCATAGACAAGTTATTATTGTAATTGACTGAAATGATTGCCTCTAATAACACGTGGGCTGATATCAATACCCTTCAGACCGAAATTCAATAAAATTGTGTAACTAAATTATGTCAGTAATATTATATTTATTTATATTCGTAGTAATTTATTGCGTTGCTGGAATCGGATATTTTCATTTGACAAATACAATTACTCTTAGATTTCTACGTTCAATTTTATCAGTGTTTGTTTCAAAATCAATCCTGAATTATTGACTTTTTTGACCAATGAATATTTAATATTATTTGATATAACATTAAAGCATGTAACAAAATTCATGGTTTTATTTGAAATTTTTATAAGGACTACTCGTATCCTATACGCGTTCATTACTACCATCGTCATGAGCTAGAGTGTGAAAGACATTGCAAGTAGTGAAAACCTAACATCACGCCTTTAGTCTCCGAACGTTCAGGCAGAGGAGAATAGTGCATTTCTACGTTTCATCAGTTACATTACCCAATAGGGAATAAGTGGTGAGCCCATTCTCGTACACCGAGCATTGATCCTGACTCCGAGCCACTACTAGAAATTTCTTAAAAATTTACAATAATCCAACAGCAAAAGGGATGTATGAGTCATTATATAATACATATATGGTATACTCGTAACTTATAACTTATAACGAACTTTTGAACGAACTAAAATTTTTAATTCATTCTATGCCATTGTCTTACATATACACGTCCATGTATATGTATATATCGTCCACTCTTTTATTATAACAATCGTATTGAATACAAGTTAACAAAACATCTGTGCTTGGATCGTCTCAGCGAGTGATATACGATCTTACAGTTTTATGACTTTACAATAATATATTCAAAACAAACGGATTTATGTTACCGATTCCACGAATAGCGCCGCAAGACAAATTATTTAATACCTGTTTATTATTTCTGGTATAAAAATGTTTGCGATTCGCCCTCCATCATTGTCAAGGTTACTCGATGACGCATACCTATTACTAGAATGAGTAAGGGTTTCGAAAACGATATCATTTAATAATAGCAGCCATTTTAAACATTTTATGTTCTTTTTGTGTATATAAAGTATTTTTAACACACTTGAGTACAAATAGTTACACATTATTCATGTCATTAAAGCAAGATACAACCTTACAAAATGGATGGATGCAAATGCCGAACTAGATTAAGACACCTCTTTTGACTAAATAAATCAGATACTAGCCACACATCATGCACGTCACGTCAAAAAAAGACAACACTATGTTCTCTTCCTACCTCGTAATTTTTAGGTCATACATTTTATTTTTCCACCGACATTAATCATTCCTTGTATACTGTTATCAGTAGTGGAGAATGATAAGCGACTGTTAAATTTACTAATAATCATATATATGTATATAATATATTTGAGGAACGCTTGGTACTTGTGTAGTGTGGCACATCAAACACGTTAAATAAACCAAGCGTACTAAATGTAACTCTTAGCACGTCATCCACTAATTAGTTCTTAGTCATATTTGACCAAAGGAATCAGTGTACAGATCTCAAGTAAATATGAATTCACAGCTCGAATAATGTAATCGAGTCATATAAATGGGTAAATGAACTAGATTATATCTGTCTTGGATGAACGCCAAGTACTAACGAGGACTTTCGCAACGTAAACAAAAAGAGAGTCATTCGAATTGTGTCAAATGCGTTATCGAATCGTACAAGGGCTTGAGATGATACAGAAGTTCCTATTCTGGGTGACAGTTCAAGTGCGGAAGATGATATTAAGATAAGAATTGACGGCTGCAAACAAAATTTATATGAGATGGAATTTGGATTTAGCTCCTGATAAGATGATGGTAGGAAATAGCTGAGACTGTAGATAGGAAATTGCTGTCGCTAGCAATTAGTAATTCCAAAAACTGTATAATATTCAAACTGAGATATAACATTTATTACCACGATTAACTCTATTATCTTTTTACAGTTGGATACGGGTCTCCTCTCAGAACGGAAAGGACCAGAACAAGAGACCGTAGCAGGCCACACGGACCAAGTGCGCATTGACAAACTTCACACAGCTTAAAAAGCGTTATGGTGAACTTAAAGACACAATATTTTGCTTTATTGCTATAACGCAATATTTAACCGTAAAACCGTCAGTTGTTTGGTAAGGTCAACAAATTGTGTCGGGAATTGAAGCACCAAAATCTCTGATTGGAAAGCTGAAATTTAGATTACTACTTATATTCAATTTACTAGTCAATTAATCAATGAATCTTATGATTCAATAGATATTATAACAAATACTCCACCTAGTTAGGTATCAGATAGCAATGTGTGAGTTGAGCCCAGGTCCACGGTAACCCAATATATCAATTGGTCAAGTTTTAGACGTTTCATCGTAAAATTGAGCATATGGATTTTAACAGGAAACGAAAATGTATTTAATAAGTGCCAATAAAAAACCTAAAGACAAGATTTAACAAGATATACTTTCCCACAACGAGAACACGCCAATCAATTTCTTAACTTTTTGAGTAAATAGTGAAAACAGAACGCACAAATGTTTATACTCTGTTTACGTATCTGCAGTTTTATTTCACGTAACATATTCGATTTCCAACAATTACGTCTCTCTGAACACTTGTATTGCGTTTATTTTAAACGAAATGTGATTCGAACGTAGCAGACCCCCGCTCTGTTTTACAACACGCCAATTAAATAAAATCGCTTTGCGCAGATACAACAAAAACAATCGGGTTCTAATCCCAACCTTGCAACAGCGCGTGTTTCGAGATCGGGGCGCGATGGACAATTAATTCTGTTGCCGTGACGACTCTTGTTACGCCACGTGTATTCACTATTACCGGCGGTCGTGTTCACATCAATACGAGATTACCTACATAGCTAAAAGTATTTGGGATTAATTTGCGAAACGCAAAAGAAAGCATATATTATAATAGAAAAACAAAAGAAGAGAAACAAAGCTATAAAAATTGTAACTAAAATATGTAGCTAGAATGCCAATACCAATTTTATTAAAAAAATACAGAAATAAATTTATATACAGTGAATATAAATACAGAAGAAAAGAAAGAGAAAGACAATTCGAATCACCTTTGTATCCCATAATAAGCGATTAGTCACCAGACGGCTACGTACCTATTATTTACCGACTCTTTCTCGCAATATGTTAGGATCTCATCAATTTTACGCTCACTCAATAATCCATTGTCCCTAATCGTGCTTTAATAACAGATTTTTATATCTCGTAAAGATAATATCAGTCTGAGTGGCTTTCATTATACCCATATATCGTAAGTAATTGATTCGATATTGAGAAGCTGAACCATATAAGTAAGTCAAGTAAATCATTTATATGGTAATGGCCAAATCACTACTGAGATGATGAAGTCATCTTAATAAAAGACATATTTATATATATATATATATTTTTATTCATATTCTTCATTGTACACCAACATGTGTAAAAGGAGAGTACAGATAGAGATTAAGAGTGAAAGATAACAGGTGTAGAAAGTACGCCCTGTACTCATTAAATTATCCTTTAAGGGAGATAGAGTATGAGAATGTTTCATAGACACAGGTATATAATTTCAAATTTCTGAAGGTTGAATAATTACATATGTTATGCCTTTGTTCACACAGTATCTACTTACGTAACATCACGCCTGTATTTCCCGAAGGACACCCATGTTTCACCAGTTACGTTTAAGTCCCATGTAATAGATGGTGAGCCGATTGCCATACATCGGGCACAATTCCTGCCTCCGAGTCACTACTAGAAATTGTAAATGAGAAAAATCCAATAGTACCCGACCCGGGATTTGAACCCAGGACCTCCCGATCGGCAGTTACGCTTGCAACCACCACCAACTAGGCACACTAGTTAATATCCAAAAGTATTAGATATTTACACGAAATAAATACTGTAGTAACAAGTTACTTAGATCCTTAACTAAACAATGTTAGGTAAGTGACTGTAATTATATTTACGAGTAGGGTCGGTTGACGGCCGAACCAATTTACTGAAAGTTCCAAGTTTTATCTTTTTTCCTTCGGGTGACTAAGATTTGTTGTTTTGTGAAAATACATGGTACAAAGAGTTTGAAAATAGAAATATTGCTATGAAACTACATTTTGAATAATTTTTAAAAAATGTTGGTTTCGATTAATTAAAAAAATTATTCTCATGTAGTATACTTTTCAATGCTATACTTATAACGAATATATGCAAACTTGAAAACTACGCAATTTGAAGTAATTGTAGAGAATATTTGTCCGAAGGTTTACCAGATTATATACGACAATCGTAACACCGCTCTCGGTGATATCATAAAAAGGATGACTCTCACGATGTCTAGCAATTTAGAGTTCGGTATCTTATGACAGAAGAGAAGTCATCTAGTATAGTAAAATTGTTTACGGCTATGGAGGGCGCTAAGAATATTTACGGTTATGTCTGTAGGGAGGGAGATGATGTCAACCGAATGATATTAATGTAAATAAACCGGAATGAAATTTTCCATTGGAAGTTTTAGGAAATCATTACTTCATCCCAACCGTAAAATTCTTTGATATAATATTAATTGTGTATATTTGTGATATGCCTTACCTGCATTTCTCATCCTGCTGGGTAACTAGTGTCTGTAAGGGAACGATAAGAGGGTTTATGATGATGATGATGATGATATGTTAATGGTAGGTAGATAAGACAATGACCTAATATTACACAGTTTTTGATTCACAATAGGAAAAATAGAACATCCAGTTTCTTAACGCATAGCTAATTTATATGTTTGATTTCAAACAGGTACCTACTTGAGATTTTGCTACACGTCCCAGTATTCCATTATTGAGTATACTGTATATCTGTCTAATTATCTAAGTTCTTTATTTGTTTTTTAACAACACAGTAAACATGAATACGTCGAGACTTCCCAATATTAATCAAAGTGTTCGTTAAAGCCGACCTAAATTAAAATCTCTGTTAACTCAGACACTGCTAATGCAAATTGTTAATTAAATTACACTGTTAATGTTAACTGTTAATTAAATTACATTGTATTATACAATCTGTTTATATTAACCTTTGATAATAAGCAGGATTTATATGTTGTACTCTTAATTGTTAATATAAAACCAGTATTCATTATTCGGATATTATATTAATGACTATTATATATCACTTTAGTCTCTGTAATGAAAGCTAAATCATATATTTCGTTTTATTATTACCGTTGTATTACCACGTCAATTCTATGACGGAGTAGGCATTGAGGGCCGAGTGCTAAAAACTATCCTATCTTTTCTTATTATGCAATTTAAAAACAATATTCATTAAAAAGTACATAAGACAAGAAAACGAAATTATAAAATGACGAAAGCAACATTACATGATATAAATTGTGAAAATGAAAGGCGTTTTGATAACAGTAATCTAGTATAGTATGAAAGTGTCAAGTTGCCGGCTAGGGAGATCAATTAAATCCCTCCATGATTCCCGCAGAGTACGTTTTGTCACGAACAGGTAGCCAGCCATTCGACCCGTCCAATAGCGCCGGCTTTGAATCAGTCGAGATTGGGTTAATCGTCGATCCAATCACGGACTGTTTGACGTTAAATCGGAAATGGCACGGCAGCTATGATTGTATGTGGATCTAAGTAATAATATATGTAATAATTTCTAGTATATATAAAAGAGTCGATAAAGTTTATGTGTTACGTCTTTTTGCAAAAGACCACTTTTGAGGTTTCCTGTGACTTCGATAGGAAGAATACCAGCCTCTAATATTAGTGTCTTAGATAAAATAAATATTTACTTTTGCGCAGTAAATAGTAACTTATTTTACTTATTTACTGACACGGTTACTTATTTACTGATATACGTACATGGTTAGACTAAATATAGGTAACATTGAGGGGATGCATTCAGCATTTAATAATATGGTAGTTCTTTCAACTAAAATATATTAATTTTTTTTTTTAATAAATTCTAAGGTGTGCAGGTTTCCTCACGATGTTTTCCTTCACCGTTAGCAAGTGATATTTA
>DWEE01002900.1:0-11040 GCA_018245755.1 Parelbella macleannani
AACTGGTAGTAAACTTTAGGTATTCAGTGACACTGTCATCATCATCAACCCTGTTTATCGTCCCATTACTGGACAGGGGTACCTCTCAGCGTGAAAAGGGTTAAGGCGGTGGCCAAACACGCCGAAGTGGTGCGGGTTGGCAGAATTAACACGCCTTAGAGAACATTATGGAAAACCTTAAGAGTCACCTCATTAAAAATTGTGTAGATTAATGTCTACATTATAGTAAGTCAAATTTAAAGAAAAACCTCCATCGTGAAGACGTGCGTCAAATTTCGTACCCCAATCCTTAGAAGTCAAAATCTATTCAGATTTTAAGTTATGTTAACCAACATAATATAGCGATCATGGTGACGATGCGGCGGCCGTTAATACTTGGTTGGATGACAGTCAGTCTACAAATCCCGCACAGCGCTACATCTTTAACAAATTAAATTCGTCTATGCTCTGTACTATGATCTCAATCCTGGTGTCAGAGTTCTGAGGTTTTTTTACAATTAAATCTTACGACCTTACTAATTCAGTAACTCATCGCACAGAAATATTGAAGTAATGGAAAAAGGACTCAAAGATTTAATCAGTGTATCCTACAGAGGTGTGAACACGTGTCTCTCCAACCAGCAAACACTGATTAGATAAAAAAAATTATTAAAAATTTAACGTAATAACCGTAACATCACGCCTGTATTGAGCGAAATGGCAGAGGAGTACAGTACAGTCTTACATTTCACTAGTTACGTTTACGTCCCACAGTGCAATAGGTGACCTATTGCCATACACTGGGCACTGATCCAGACTCCTAGCCCCTGCTAGAAATTTCCGCTAAAAAATTAATAAAACTAAACTAAGTTCGAAAAATCTAATAGTACCAGTCCCTGGAATCGAACACAGTACCTCTCGACCAACGAGACAGTCGATTAATTATTAGGAACTTGAAATTATTTAAACTGTAATTACACGAAATTAAAATATTTATTCTGCGTAAATTGAGATCGAAGATTGGATCTGTTCATTGAAAACTCCGCGATTCATAAAAGTTTTCAGTTCGCATCACTTAGCTTTAATCTGCTCGGGGATTTGAACAAAAACTTCCCGGAAACCTTGACAATAAAATATTACGAAGGTATTAGAAAAAGGTTACCATTCCTTTATTTCAGATGATCATTATGGAAAATGTGAAAAAGTTAAAAGTTCTGTTTAAACGATATTTGTGATAAATTTTGTCTACTCTCACAAATACTACAAGATTTCCCGGTGTGTTCTAAGCGGACAGCAAATCGGATTCTATGTATATACTGTGGTACACAAAGAAAAATAGACTTGTCTCTTGGAGATAATAAAGCAATATACCGCATTTTAATGACATTCAGTCATTTACCTACCGCTTAATATAAAAAAATACCTTCAAAACTAATCTAATCTAAAACTAATTAAAAAAAAAATGAAATAAGACGTATCCCATATTTTTAAAGATTTTAAAATCCTAATAAAAATACCTCAAATAAGTTGCACATAGATCAGGGTAACAAAAAATAAATATTTCTGAGAGTTTCCAACGAACAACGAACACATTTGTCTTTTTAACTTATGATGTCCAAAAACTACTCTAGCCTACCTGGCATTGAAATCTGTCTCCTCATTTTGAAGATCTGGTCTGCCGCAGCACTCAGAACAAGAACATCAGCCGCCGAAGACACCTGGGAGAGACACTGATCACTTTAATATATAACACGTGTTTAGCACCAATAATAAATTATGAAACTAAAAAAACTTTGGCGTAAACTTGGAGCAACTAAAAGTTGGAACTTTGTAAGTTGTGTGATAAATTAGATTCTGATGCGAGTTTAATCGTGATCGTGAAATAAATAAAAAACCACTGATTGCATAAAAGTTATCGTAAGGTGAGCGAGGGTTGAAACCGCGTATCGGTGCGCGTGCAAAGTTGCCGCTCGGTCTCGGGAGCGAACCGTATCGTAGGCGTTCGTGTGAGCTTCTGGGGAGGGAACGCTAGGGCGGCTACGGCGCTGGGCGGCGGCGCGACGCCCGCCCTAGGCGCGCCCGATACCAGGCATTCAGAACACGCCAAGAGATCGCCGAGCACGTGGACTGAAACGCACCGCGCATGCTCCAATTAGAAAAGCAGAGGAGAACCGAGAAAAGCGTGCGCCCGAGCGAGACGGAAAGTCCTAAAAATAGGGGTGCGATATGTCTGAGTGAGAAACTAAATCGGGAAGCGCCAAGCCGTCTGAAAAGTTAACACTGATTCAGCCATGTGTATGTGCCGTCTTTTACGCACACATTGAAATTCTATCTTAGGCATTACAATTTCACGCAATATATAGTTCATTTCCATTATGCCAGTGAACTTCATGTTCTATTCTTGTCTAATAAAGCGATAAACTTTGTTGAATTGTTTGAGAAATTCTCACGTCTTGGGATCGATTACTTGTATATTTCTACCCGCATCACCGTGTTAAGCTTTGAGAAGCTTTTAAAGAACGGTATGTTGACGAATATTCTAGAAACAGCAATAATATTCCATTAATACAAATAGAGTTGAAACTAAGAAAAATTTATAATTACGCGATTTTTCACATGAATTTCTTAAGATCCTTACGTACGAAAAATTATATTTTCATTCTAGAATCAGAATAACGCATTTATAATCTACGTAGTTTCTAATGTCTATCTCATAGCATTAGGAAACTTATATTCAATTAACAAGCTTCCCCTCATATAACTTACATTTGTATTACGGTATCACAATTATCATGTTCAAAACTTTATCAGTTAATGTGCGTCTGTGTGCGTGCCGGAGTCCACAGGTGGCAGAGGGGAACAGATAACACACACGTTCAAATAATCTAAGCTTAGAGTCGACCTCTTGTGATTTTATGTTATCCTGGTAATTCTAACCTTAATACTGAAATTCAAGGAAAAATCGTTAAGAACACAACAAACAGCAGATACTGAAAACAGAAAAAGAATCATCATCATCAATCATCATTATCAGCCTACTTCCGTTCACTGCTGGAAGTCCAATGGCACGCCACTGAGCTCGATCTTCAGCTCTTCGCATCCAACCACTGCCAGCCACTTTGCGTATATCGTCACTCCACCTACCTGGAGGGCGTTCTACGCTACGTTTGCCAAGTCGCGGTCTCCACTGCAGAACACGTCTGCTCCAGCTGCTATCGGTTCTGCGACAGATGTGACCAGCCCACTGCCACTTCAGCTGGCTAATCCTTTGGGCTATGTCGATCACTTTGGTTCTTTGTCGGATCGCCTTATTTCCCATTTCCTCGGTAGTGTAGTAACAAGAAACGTTAAAAGAAATTTAAATTATTTTTTATGAGATTATTTGAAACGAAATTGAAAAAAACATCCCTAGATGGCGTTACGGCTGCAGATATTTTTTGGAAAAAAAAAATTAAGTATGTTACAATATTAAACAGAAGTTACTTTACCCATCTATTTTATACACATCCTCTTCTTGTATTATCTTTGTTAGCGTACTTTTAGGATAAATATTTTTCATCCATCAATTGGCTTACTCGTCAATTCTGTTTAAGAATAAGACTTCTCTTGCTAAAACAAAAATTACTTCCTGTAACGGAGTTCACGACCTCATTTCGATCAACAATTTTCCTGATACTTTTAATGGAATCGTTTCCTATAATAAATGCGCAACTTTTTTATATGATAACTTTGCGTTTAGAGTTAATTGAATTATAAAGAAGTTGATAATATGGAAGACGTACTTGAAAAAAAGTAGGTTAGATAGAATTAAAATTAGGACAGATCACTTCAGACAATTTATTAGCGATTGATAACAAAACAAATCATAAAATGTATTCACACTTTACGTCTTACTTTTTTTAATTATTAACTTTCTTTTAATTTTTTTTTTAATATATTTACCCCCTATAGGCATAACTGTTATATCAATATGACGAGGCACTCTTCAATGACAGGTACCAATCGTTACGTCATACTATGAGTGAAAAATACCAGAGTACTAGGAACTAAGCAGATTTCAATTTAGGTTTAGGTTTAGGTTTAAAGATCTTTATTCTCAAATAAGACTATACAAGTCACTTCTATGAGAACATTACTAACTAACATTACATTTAATATTCATTACTCATTGCTAAAGCGAAAGTTGTCATTCATCCAACGCTTTTATTTTATTTTATTACAACTTGTTTTTGTTGCTATGAGCAATATAGTGTTTCTGGATTTTATTACAGCTTATATTATTTTTATTATTTAATTCTGAAAAAATAATAATAAAATAGTAGATTCAAGTACGAAAGTAAAATATATCCTTACGCCATATTAAGATAGCGACGTAATTTTGAATAGAATATATATACACGCAAACGGGCAGTACACAAATGAACACGTCACAATGACAGGAGCCCGTCACTTGTCTTGTCAGTTACGTCATATCGAGCGAACCGGCCCAAAAGTACCAGGCGAACATAAATGTAAGGAGACCAACTCGAGCTCAGGTGCGAAAATAGAACGCGCTCACACGAACATTCAGAAATAATGTTTACTGAACGATTTAAATTTAGTTCTGGCGCCGTCAAATCACCGACTAGGAATTCTATTTTTAATTGCGTGTATCGGAGGGAGACTCACGTACAAATATTGGTGTGCATTCTGTTTTTAGCCAATCAATTTTAAATCTTGTATAGTCAGAACTACAGTTGTTTTTCAAAACAGCTTGTTCGTTTATATATTTTATTATTTTTAGACAATAGATATATCTTCATTTATAAACATCTATAAAATTTCAAGTCTCAAGAGAACCAAGCTCACACGCTTGAAACTGTCAAAGTAGTCTCAACTCGTTTCAAGGTCCATATTTCTTACAAACTTTGAAACAATTTTCCAGTCGTATTTTTATAATACGGCATTGTTCTTAGTTACATTTTTTTTAAGACAATTTTCTTAAGACAGCTGCATACATACATTTTATTGGTTTTCGTATATTTATGAAATTTGACTGGCTCGTTGTTCGAGTGGTTTCAAGTGCGTCCACAGATTGAGAGGTCTTGAGTTCAAATCCTGGTTCAGGTACTATTGGATTTTTGTTATTTAGATTTTCTAGCAGTGACTCAGAGTTTCGATCTATGCCAAGCGTTTTTGAATTATCAAAAATAGCTACCGATTTGTTCACGACTTTTTCTTCAACGTTAATCATTTCGAATACTGAAATAATATTATCAATTACTTCGTAAAATTAGATATCGATAATTTTGTTTTAAAAATGGATATATACCATATATGTACATATAAAAGTAATTATGCGGATATTACAAAAGACTGTTAATAAATAACGTACAATAATGGCTTCCTGTGACATACTTCCGTTGCTTTTCAAAAATCACTCAGATTGCAGGAAAGCCAGGCCTGTTATAGATGAATAAAAATATACAGATATATTTCAAATGAGAATACTACTTTAATCATTATTGAAAACACGGGCAGAGCCATTAACAAAAATCAGCACATAGGTACTGCATGAAGTTAAAAAACAAATCATTCTAGATGTTTTCCATAAAATAACGTTACAATATAAATTACATCGTGAACACCAATAAACATTAAATATTGATCTAACCTAAGACATTAAAAACGCCTATTTCGTTCACGCAAATTTGACACTTATATTCCATATTTAAACTTGTTAGTAAACGTTTATTAGTTCCGTTCCTTTTTTGATTTAATAGAGTTGACATTAGCGTGCATTTGTGAGATGTGTATTTTGAACATACGTTACGTGTACCTTTCTCTAGGAAGTCAGTGCAAGGTTGCCGCTGACGTGTAAATGTCATAACGCCCATACGTGTTCTATGTACGTTTGTACATTGTAATTGGAAATAATAAGTGGTAATTAAGATTTCTTAATTATGTTTGTAGAAAATCATTTGATGCATGTTTTTCCATAATAAGTTGCACAAATGTACCTACAATGAAGAGCATTTTACTACCGTTTGCAGATAAATTTGGTATGATGTTACAGAATAAAGTATGTGAAACTCTATACATTTTAATACTTACTACGAGGGGGCATTATTATTAATATATTGTCAGACCAGGTAACTTCCGGTGTAGACAGAGAGTACCGAATGGCAAACATATCAAACTGATATTGGTGTATAATTAAATTAATATTTTTTGTGCGTATTTATGTATACCGCTAACAGACAGGATTCGGAGGCTTAGACGAATAGATCTGATAAATTAAATTACGACGGTGTTGACCTTGGAATATCGGAACAAATGTTAAATATCATTGCAGACAATAGATATCTGAGATTGCTGATAGATTATTAGGTGATCTATGCAGATTGCTAGTGATCTTACAGCAAAAAATAAAATCGTACATAATTCCTTGTCAGACGTACTTAAAAAGACAATCAATTTAAAGAAACTTGTAACCAATGCTGAGTACTTAGTAATACAAATTTGGTTAACAAACATTTGATAATAATATATTAACTACAATAAATTTAAAATGTCACTAACTTCTCAATGCCGATATTAAGATAAGAGCATTACTCAATTTGGTGCGATTTAAATATTAAATTCGCTTTAACCCCACACACGACTTTAAGTTTGTAAGTATTGAACGGAAAAATACTGAACACGTCTATTGTATTGAATTAAAAAAGATTTATGAATATAAAAATATATGTAGCACTTGTTTTGGTTAAACACGATTTATTGTGTTTTTTGATATAATTTAATTTCCGTATACATAATTACGTCATTAATAGTGGGCGTGTTAACGATTTTATTTATCAACGTGAAGTACTCGTATTCTCATATGTCAGATTTGTTTATTAAGCGATTTGGTACAACTATTCCGCACATCGCTCAGTTGCGAGTCAATGTCAATGTAATATGTCAAAAACACCACGTTTCAGAAAGCCGTTCAGAAAGTCTTAAATCATAATTATTCTACGACTATTACAATAGATATAAATCATAGAATAGTCTATAAGTCGGATAATATTATAATAGTCATAGAATAATTATGATTTAAAACATAATGTAACTGTTTTTTGAAAGGTAACGTTTTCGACATATTATACCATACCACAATCATTTAATAGACGCAAATTTGAAAAGCAAGTATAAATTTCTAATCATATTTGTGTTTATTTAAACCAGATAGACACAACCATAGATAATATTAAGAAATAGTGCATATTTAGGGGCCAACCCATTCCATGTTATCTTCGCACGCCTTTCCGATCCACGCGGATAAGAAAAATTTATCTTTAGTCTGTTTTGTAATTTTTCTGGACTTATATGTAGCTATTTTTACACTTACGGCTTTTGTTAGACAAAGCAAGTAAAGAAAATAAGAGGTAGAGTTTGTGAAATAAAACAGAATTTAAAGTATAAAATTTACGTAACGTCACGCCTATATCAGCCCAAGGCGGTAAGCGAAGGAATTTAGTACACGTTACACTAGTAACGTTTAAATCCCATCATGGGGAGAGCCTATTGCCATATACCGGGCACACATCCTAAATCTAAGTAAGAAAAATCAGATAAGTAATCAGATAAGTTATAAAAATCCAATAGAACCAGACCCGGGCATCGAACCTGACCAGCAGTGGTTCTTGCTACCGCTCGGCCGATGAGGCAGTCAAGTTTCTTAAGTAATTTTTTTTTTATTTCTACTTTAAACGGCTATCAGTAATATCACATCTGTCTTTCCATAGAATTCCCAATATAGTAGCAATGTTTACAAGTCGCAATAAACATAAAAGTTACATTAAACACGTAGGTACTTAATACTTGAATCGAATAAAATTATCTCATAGCGACATTAAGGTCAGCGATATACTGTCGCGTTTAATAAACAGAAAAGGATAACTTTAAATTATGCGCTATGTTCAAATGAAACGAACAGGAAATGTTAATTTGTCGTTGCTTATAATGGAACGCCATAAGAGAAATGAAACGTGAAGCCTACTGGCACGCAGACTCAAGGACGTAGGGTCTCGTTACACTATAGCTAATTAACTATCAACAGGCGCTCAGCGAGGTAATATTAAAAGAGCGCTTTCCTTCAAAGCCGGCAACGCAATGGCCACTCCTCGGGTGTCGTAAAAGTCCATAGGCGGCGGTGAGATTTAAACATCAAATGGCCCGTGTGTCTGTTTGTAGAGCTAAGAAAAAATTAAAGCCACTACACATGCAGAGCTGTATATACGTCACCGTATGATTAAATATATACGCTTTGGTGGTTTACCATGAATAGAATATTATATACGCTGCATGGGTTTTCGGGCACTCGTCAGCTAGTATCTGACCTATTTGGTCAATATAGCTGATTCTTTATCAGGAGACCTAACTATTAGGAAATATTAAGACTTTTCTTATATCCAATTGCTTTAAAAGAATAAAGTTTAGTAATAGAAATGTACAGAAAAACACACAACTATATTATTCATGCAGTCAAATAACAGACAAACTGTTCTGTCAACCATAATACACTTACCTATTCCAAAAACGATATCAACTACCTTTTCACAAAATTATTTAACATTTATAATAATCATAATCCAATTTATAAGCATACATTATAAGCAAATCGACAAGACTGACAAGAATCTGACAGATTGTAATGCTCTGACCGATTACATTGTAATGCTCTGACTAAATGACTCGGCTAAATTTAAAAATTCGCTGAATCATTGCGAGCTAAGAAACTTTAATACAGGAAGTAATACATTCGCAGTACGAGCGATAAAAATAAAATGAAAGAGTTACTTACCTACATCATAAAATAATGCACAAAACTATATTTATATCAATATTCACTTCGATGATTAAATTTACAGGCAATTAATTAATAAAATAACCGATATGACTATTAACTAGAAGATACAGACGAATTTAATTTTCTTTTTTTATAAAGAAATGTCAAACCGGCATGCCAGGCAGCTGTGACTTTGACGTCATTGCACACTACCTTTCACATGAAAAGAATGACATTTTATTTCAATGTGAAAAAAATCAGCTTCATGTTTTTAGAGTTATATTAGACACATAATTAACATGTTTTAGTACTTGCCTCTTAGAGTATTTTAATGTTAGGAAAGTAATAAATAAAATAAGACATGGGTAACAAACTTGAAAAATGAATTAAAGTACAGCATCAAGTAATTCTGTTAATAAAAGTAGTAGTAAACAACAATTGGCAACAGAACAATTAATAAACCTTACTCAAGATCGGCTGAACTAACTAACAATGAGCAATATTCGGTACAAGTCCTACTCCCAGATGTCCCTTAATATACCTACACGTGCTATCGCCAACTGCACCCTTCAGACACAAAGACAAACATTACACAATTTAGAGTAAATATACTTACATACACATTATTACATCTAAATACAGTACATACGAGTACACTTGTGCTCGTCACATAAGTATTTTTTCTGCGTTCGAATTGAACCCACGTCCAACACGAGATCAAATTAACGATCCACTGAACCCACGGGTTAATCTGTTACTAAATTAAAACATGCGTGTATGGAAATTGTCTGTCACGTGGTCTACGTCGAAGGTTAGACTTCATAGAACTAAAATCCCATTAAAGCGAACTTTAAATATGGTGGTATTCTCGCGATATTTTCCTTCACCGTTATTCAAAATTATATTCAACCAAAAATAAATTTATCAAATCAACTCAAATTAATTCAAATTCAAATCAAACTGCAAGTTTGAATTTCGATCAAATAAAAATTAAATTCAAAGAACACATATCTAACTCTACATACTATGGTTCCGGTTGGTAAAGATGGCAGATTCCTGGTCAACCGGAAGTTCTGAAGTCAACCGGAAATCTGTCAACGATATACTCGTATAACTTTTGTTACATCTAAATATGTCACGTACTTATATCGACTGACATTTCAATAACATACATTAACATTGCTTTTGAATAACAATATCGAGCACACCTAGTAACTGTTTAACTGTCTTCCGAAGAACGAATCAATTTATATTGTCCACACGAAACAAATTAAGACATTAGTGTCCTTAGGCATGTGAGCGCGTTTGGGGCACGCACCTGGGCTATAAAATTCAGCATCAAATAAATTGCATATTTCAAATTATATGTTATGGAAATATAATCATAACCTATATCAGATTATGGACGTAACATCACTTCTATTATCCCCGAAAAGGTAGGCAGAGAAGTTTAATACACTCATACGTTTCAACAGTTACGGTAAACGTCGCGCTATGGAATAGGGGGTGAAACTATTGCCACATCCCGGGCACAAATCCAATCTCACACGTTACTACTAGGAATTTCAAGTTAGTAAACCCCCGATAGTACCCGACCCGACCTCTCGATTAGCCGTCGCGCTTGCAACCACTAGACCAATCATATAGATTATACATCAGATTGTAGAACTATACAGATTATAGAACACTTAGAATAACAATGAAATTCCGTACCTTAAACTATTAATACTACAAAGATTAATTAAAATAATACAAATTATTATACTTCTTATACATCGCACAAGACTTCAAACGAGCTCTGATTGTATTATTCCATATACCTACAATGTTTATAAAATGTAATGTGTAAATAATTGACTGACAGACATTTTTATTAGTAGCATTCGGACTGATAGAGTAAACAAAGGCTGGAGCGAATTGGAGGCGGCGGCCTTGGCTGCGCGTACGCAAGCTTAATAAATTGTGTAGCTACGGTCAACAGAAAAATATTTAAATAGTTATATATAATAAGAAAAACGTAACATCACGCTTGTAATCGCCGAAGAGGTAGGCAAAGGAGCGTAGCACACTGTAATGGCTGAACGTAAAACACGTTTAGCCTATTACTGCCTTATCATATAAATATATGTAATAACGAAATGAATAATTTCTCTTTTGTTTATATATTTTACCTTTAAATCAAAAATATAGAATATTTTAAAAGTAACCTGATTGCCTTGTTGGTCGAGTGGTTGCAAGCGCGGCTGCTG
>DWEE01002901.1:0-11038 GCA_018245755.1 Parelbella macleannani
CCACTGCTGGACATAAGCCTCTCCAATGGTACGCCACTGAGCTCGATCTTCAGCTCTTCGCATCCAATCATTCAACTCATTACAATCTTATAAGAACATTTTTGTACCATCATTTGTGTTTATAAAATACTAACCGAGCGCGCGAAATGTGTCATCAAAACCGAGCAGGACCGAAACGATTAAGTTTATAGCAAATCGTGTTTCATGTGAAATTTAGTATAAATTCTAGAAACATTTTATTAATTTAATTTTAGTCAATAAAGTCAAGGGTTGTTAAAATGTTACAGCATAACAAAAAAAAAGAAAAACATTAAAAAAATCTCAAAACGCAAAATATTTTGACATAATCACGGAAGCAAACTGCAAACAGTAGTTGTGCTTTGCAGAAGTTTGAACTGCACTCGACGGCGTCCGCTTTCCAAGCTGAAATATAAATACATTTATTTTTTCAACAAATTAGAAGTTGTTAAATTGGATTTAAATTCAAATTTTAATTTAATTTAATTTATTAGAAAAATCCTAATACTACTGCATACAACGTATTCCCACGCTATCGCTGATGACGGTTTCCAATGCATTTGAGTGACTTTCAGCCAATATGTAATAAAATAAAGCGGTATATCACTGGTAATATAAATGGACTACAATTAAGGAACAAAGAGGTCGAAAGGATGATAAGCTGCCGCCAATAAGTAACAAATATGATAATATTAATCAATAAGCTCTAGTATTGCGAATGAGAAAAATATTGACACGTCAATATATTTATACTCAAGTGATAAATTGGACCGGAAATATAATAAAGCTTAGTAATACTGACGCGTCGTTTATCAAATCCGTCGCTCTGCGGGTGTACACTAAAATATATATTGTTTTGTTTTTTAATTACTCACCGAAAAGTAACAGAAATAATAATGAAACAATAAAAAGGTAATGTGCCCAATGGTTTGATATGTTAGACGAGGAGATATATAAATATATATTTTGGTAAAGATTATTTTCTATTTTGGAATTATGCAAAAATAATTGTTAATTAATAATAAATCCCATTGAGGGGTTCGGTGACCAGTAAACAATTGAATATTATTTCAGTTCGAAGGGTAAGTCTATGTCCAACCATGAAATAACAGAGGGTGATTTGATAATAATGATGAGATGATAAATAAGTCTCTTTAAGTAAAATGGCATTTGTATGTATTCTGATCGATGAAAATTCTCTGACACTAGATTCTTAGACATTCTTCTAGATCTATTAGGACTTTCTAGAGTATTTTAATTATTTCGGAACCAACTGAAATATTCTATTCTTTTTTCTTTTACGATTTCTTCTCTTGAAATTTAAAATTTAAATTTCCCCTGTCTAGAATCAAATCCGGAAGACTAGACGCGCTAGACACGGCTATCGTTGTCTTAAATGGATCGCCGTAAATAACACGGAAAGTAGATTTTATACAAAAATATCTGGAAATGTTGAATCTCGTTGTGCTATTAGCCAGTTCGTGAATATTCGCATTTACACAGATTAAAAAATGCCGTTGAGAGCAATTTATACAATTTAAACTTCATATTGAAGTGGACAGACCAACTGTCTCTAGTTTTTATAAATATGGTTGGAATTTTTGAACTAGTTGCTGTAACTCGTGGAAAATTATTGCAAGCGTTTGAGGACACGGCAGTGTTCGAGCCAAGCATTTACAATCTCATGTATAGAAAATTAGTACTTGAGCATTACAGCATGAGCGCTCGGAATAATGACAGTTGTAGGCCCACCAAATCAATTTACAATGTTTTCAAAGTAAACAAAAAATTGGCATTAAGTGCAATATCTCTAACAATATTGTATAGTTAAGATGTATGTCCAACTATTGATAATAAAGGTAAAAGTCCTAGTACACAATTACCTTAATGAGTCCTAGTACACAATTACCTTAATGAGTCCTAGTACACAATTACCTTAATGAGTCCTAGTACACAACCCGTGCAAAGATTTAAGCTGATACTTACTAATAAAAAAATTCTATTGGTTCTCTATAAAATTGCTGTCGGATATATCTCTCTTCAATGAGCAACGTTGAACCATTGAAAGACGCTTCATGCAGACTTGAATTCGTGTTTATTTTTTTATTGAACAAACGCGCTGAAAAGTTTTTCTTAGGCGCCATTTTATTAAGATAAAATGTCATATTTAGATTTTAGACTGATGTACAAATATTAGCTATCAAAGATACAGTAGCGAATTTCGATGCGCCGAAGATAACTTAAAATTTATTTCTTACATTGTGAAAGATACGTGATACGTAATAGGAGGTCCTCGGGCTTGATGGGATGACGAAATGGGAAAGACTGCAGGCAGAAGCTTGATGCGGCAAGCCGAGAACAGGACGCAGTGGCGCGCATTAGAAAAGGACTATGGCTAGCAGTGGACTGAGATGTGCTAATGATGATAATTGTAAAAGAGAATTTTTATATTATAACAATTATATATGAAGCGTATACCAATGGTGAGATTTCGAGCTAAAGTATATCAAACTAACTAGTATGATGGATCAGACATTGTTTGAATACAAATGACGTAAATGATAAACTTCCGGTACCCTGATTGACAGGTCAAGTAGATATCCGATATCAATTGTTATGTTAGTGTTAGAGAAAGAAGGTTGCCGCAGTTGCGGAAAAGGAAATAATAATCCTTAGTAGTCATCAAACATATCCATTTTATTTAATCCTTAATCTCTACGTATTTGTATTAAGGAAACTTTCCATTCAACACCGTAATCATATATATTTAAAACTACCAACATTTTCTCATTCTCTCACTCTCGCTCTCATGGATATCATCTCACTCTCGCTCTCATGGATATCATCTCATTCTCTCTCTCATGGATATTGAATGGAGTATAGTCTGCATCTTAGTATCATCATCATCAGCCTACTCCCGTCCACTGTTGGACGTAGGTATCTCCAACAGCACGCCACTGAACTCGATAACAGCATATGTACATATAATTCAAATTTCGAATTCGTTATCCAAAAACAACTTATCTTCAACGGTTCAATAAATATTCAAACATGTTTGGTTGCAAAATAAGTGTAGAAAATACTTCACGATGTAGTACTAGCAAAGGCACCGTGTAAAGGTCGACCGCACCCAGCGTTTGAGTAATGTGTCCCTATTTACCAACTACCCCCACGATGTACTCAGCTTTTCCATCCTTATAATGCTATCGTGTATCCCGACCCTTACAACAACAGAGTCAGAATCAGAAGATGGATGTCGTTGACGTACAATCATTCATATGAGAAATATAAGAATATATTGGAAAACCCACATGCGGCCATCTGATCCTAAACTATGCAGAGCCTTTACTGGGGCGATGACACCTTTGATAAATATATAATAAGCTTTACATATAAACAGATACAGAACATGGAAGCTGCACAAATGATCATCTTGGTTTTAAAATTTGTTAGATACCGAGCTTTGGCAAACTTATATACCATTAATACGTAATTAAGATTCCAAAAAATATACTTCTATAGATAATTTAACACCTACAACATACACGTTCTCATAACATAAATGTTTGTCTCGACGGAAATCGAACTGATGACCACGGGCTCAATAAAATGTTAAGTGAAACGATCGCTGAACACCGGCAGCGAAGCAGTCATAATATGATATTATATATAATATAACATAATATAGCTAATATCAATAATCATCTGCTATCAAACTATTTGTAATTGTCATCATTATCTGCAATTATCTGATAAATCAGATATGATATATCGTATTTGATATGCTATATCAGATGGTGTTAACGAACTCTACTCAGGTTTTGATGTCATTTACGCTGTTGATAGCGATTTTGAGGTTTGCGGCTAGCGAAGGCTGTATGGTTGCGCAGTTACCTCCGATGTGTGTCGATAGTTGGTTAGCTAGGTTGTGGTAAGTCAGCAGGGGATGAATGATTACAGGCAAACATTTGCCAAATAATGCATAGCTTTGTGTCTAGTATCGGATATTCATGTGAATATGTACACATGTATATGTGTATAAGATGTAAATATTTATGCAATAAATATATATGTAATACATTTAGATATGTGTGCGCGCGTGTGTGTACAAATAAGTGTATTTTTTGGTCCCCGAAACGATCTAACAGGTAGGCAGGGTGTAATACCCTTCGATAACTCACATGTGATGCTACATATTCCACCATGGAATAGAAGGCGAGCTTATAACCTAACACCGGACGCAAATTCAGATTCCGACTTGGGACTTCTAGACTAGTATCCGTGGTGGATTATTATTTAAAAGACTGTTTGCATATTTCAAATGTATTTAAAATTATAAAAGTATGTATGTATTATTTACAAAATTAAAAGCAAATATTATTTTTTTCATTTTATGGACAGTGCGAGCAAATCTAATTTTTTATATTGTATAATTTCAAAAATTAGATTTGCTCACGCTGTCCACAAACATAAAAACACTTTTACCGATTCCTATATAAAATAACTGAGTTTAGTATTCGGGACGCGATAAAAATGATTCATATTACAGAAAAACCGGTAAATTTACCATTTTATTACTTTTGTTTTTGTTCGACTGAATAACTCGATGTTAATGATAAATTGGATTTTATAATTAGTTTAATTTCAGTTCAGATAAATGCCTTTTTTTTAAGGAAAGAAATCTGATTGCGAGGGCGGTCAAGTGAATAATTAGGTTCGTTTTCTAAGTTTTTCTTTTTCAAAGTCAGTTTCCGATTGCCCAGAAACTATGCAGAATGGTAATTTATTAACCAAGAATATCGGTTTTTATTGGAATAAGTAAGATTGAGACGTTTTAAAATAGATCCGTTCAGCTTTAAATGTCCTTGTAATCTAATAGTCTAATAGTCACTTACATAGAAGTATGAATACTGTACAACATTTTCTTCAGTATGTTTTTTATATCTATCAATATTCTGTGTACAAAATTATTAAATAAATTAAATAAACAAAAAATACTTGTGATGCAATAGCATGATAGTTTAATGATAATACCTCTATAATATAACTGGTGAAACGTGGAAATGTACTACGCTCCTCTGCCTACCCCTTCGAGGATTGAAGGCGTGATGTTACGTTTTATTATTACCCTGTGTCATCTAATATTATATTCCTAACAAAATAATAACATATTCTAAGTAAGGTTCTTTACATTGTAAATAATATGTATTTTTTGGAAACATTACCTTTTCAAATATATGTACATATAAATTGCGAAGCAAAAAAATGTAACCAAGTACAGTGGTTCCCAGATTAAATAAGGTTTCTGTTGCTTTATAAAATATGCTTAAATTGGTTGAACAAGACTCCCGAATAGCAAAGAAAATCATTGCTTCTTATATTTAATTAGCGTATGTAAAAATACCCTGGGAATTTATTTCACAGCGACGCGACGCTTAGTTTTTTTGTAGGAAAAAATTGTTTTACCAGCAACTGAGAAGCGTAGACGATTTTAGTCAATATAGTTAAGATTATATTTTGCTATTCACCGGAGGTATCCAAATTCCTTCCAGTTTGCAGAATGCCAAATAATTTTAAGTAACTTGCTTTATAATAAATCTGTACATTGGTAAACCGAGTGGGCTTCTCTAAATGGACAGAACCTGTACAGGAGTAATGGATAAATGTATGTGATCATAGAATTCTTTAAATTTATAAGTACTAATTTAAGAATACTACTCTGATAAAATGACTTTACATGATAGTGAAAAGAATTTAATTTAAAAAATACCTTCTACAATAAACCATTTAACTTGCAACTTGTAATTGGAAGTAAGAAATTTGAATTTGGAATAACTCTTCATATCTGTGTCTGTTCAAGTTGCGACATATCACGATTTGCTAGCTGCCCACGGGCTGCAGCGTAGACGCTGCGAGAAGCCGTGCTCTGCGATCCGTAACCCGCGTGCCCAGCGTGGGGGTTGTGGCCAAAAATTCCTAGGAAAGGCCTATGTTTAGCAGTTAACTTAGGTTGACAATGATTAAATCTCTTCGGTGATAAATCGTGGTAACATTAGACAATCTACACTGAATGCACATAATCAATTTTTTCGATCAGTTCGCTATTACTTATTTGCCACTGCTAAAACAAGTGTCTAACGGAGGGGAATTTTTCGATTTTGATTATTCGCAGCCTTCAGCCCTCTTTGAAACAAAGGCGAAATGTATGGATCGCTGTTTGTTTTGGTAATTATGTTCTCTCTTTGCTGAGCCGGGAGCGAATGTAGGGTTGTCAAATGATTGACAAGTATCGAATATAAGAATTTAAAATAACAACAATCTGAAATGTGAAAAAATATAACTACTGAAATTACTATTTTACGTCTTGAAACCAGAATCAACATTATCAGCCGATTATCGTCCATTGCTGCACATAGCCCTTTCCAATAGCACTTGCACTCCAAGTTCCACTTTTTGTTTAGAAATTATGAAGTGAATTAATAAAATACTTATACTCTCAATTAGGTGCTTACGAAGTTACGACTTATGGATACCTTAAGATTTGGTGGCCTTACTATTTGCTGACATTCAGTGGTAACCAAGATATATAAAATGAACAGGGTTTAAAAGTAACGGATATCTAATAAATATCTGGGTACATTTTTCAATTTTGTCCCAGAATTTACTCCTTGTGTTACCAGGAAGCATTTTCTGTCACCTAATATATTTATAAATATAAAACTTATTACAGTATAACATGTAAAACCGTTTCTTAGACTGGGATTAGATGTTCTACAATGGCATTACCTTGGGAAAAACTGATAATTTACACATATTCAAAACCAATTTTATTACAACAATAAAAATGTTTATGCGTTAATTAATAAATCATATATAAAACAAATTATTTTTCGGTAAGTGGCAACCCTAATTGGCCCGTTCTGCCTAACAATTTGCTTCGGTTAAGGATGGTTCGTGTTTTTAATTTGAGAAGTAGAGCCCTTGAAATCGGAACTCGAGGGTTTTTGAAACTTTTTGTTTGTATCTAAAGAGATTACTGCTACTATTTATTCCGTGATAAAGTTGATTTTTTTTAAATATACCGCACGGAAGTAGTTATAAGTTTACAGATAGGTCGTTGATAATGACGTCACTGGTATCTATAGAAGGGAAATACATTGCGCTAAAAGCCCATTACCCTGATGTTCCTCGAGCGCGTCGGTTGTACATTCGACCTATTATTATATATCTACCATTAATACTATTGTGAGCAAGTTGTTGCGCTTTTCAAAACATATTATAGCAATGTTCTTAAAAATTACATTTTTCAAAAGTTGAAAAAGTTCTTTATAAAAAAAAGTCCGAAAATGTTCATATTTAACAAAATAATCATAGTTCATAATTAGCAACACAAGTAAAAATTAAAAAAATTGTAGAAATAAATATATAAAGAACGCAACCAGTGTATAAATCTACAGTTTTATAAAAAGGCGAGTAATAAAAGATTATAACAGAAAGAAAAAAGTATATAGCGATAACTTAACGAGCGATAAGGCTTTATTGCAGAACGTAAGAAAAAAGGCTGTTAGCAGGCGACTGGTCTGGGTGCATCCGGCGAGCGATGAAAAATGAACGAGAAGTGAATGAGCGAGTTTGGAATCGTTCACATTCTACATGGAATTCACATATAACACGACGTAAGAATATCGCTTATATTGACACTTTTTCAGAGAAATCTATAAATCGTATAAATTTGTTAGTAAGTCATGTCACATTAAAAACCACAGATATAATATAATTGAGTACTAAAGTAATGAAGTTGTGCGCAAGCACTACAAACGAGATACGTCCAGTAACTTTGGTTTATCCGAGTTTGCAAAAAAAGTCTAAATAATCTGCTAATTAGCTTTAGGGTGTAGAAGTGTGTGGATAAGCACATACCTCCATTTTGATAAATACGAAGGGTTTGTAATGATTACATCCTAATATATATTTTAAATATTATCCCTCTTATTAACCATTACATCTAGTTTTTTTTTCTTTTTTTTGCAACTCCTTTTATGTATTTTCATAGATTTACTAATCTTCAAGGGTTAACTGGTGGAGACTGCCACTAGGCATTAAATTCGCCCTTTGTTATGCCCGCTTATGGTGTACAATAAAGTGTAAATAAATAAGACTTTAAGACGCCTGAGGCGTCGTAGCGTGGCGTTAACTTCACGACTTGAACCCACAAAGTCAATTCACCAATTTAAAGTTCTGTAGCTGGCTAAGATTTCTAACCGACTCAGGGGACTGTCCGTATGACTATATATATGACGAGATAAATAGATAGTGTATGGGTAAGTTGCAAGTTCTCGAAATTAGTATCATCCAGCATTCCCAAGCTACCCAAATATTACTATTTGACATTTGCATGAATTAAAGTATAGATCATATCTATTATATCGCTCCCTCGGGACTTGTATATTTGCAGTTAATTTATTGAAAGCAATTGGAAGGACGTTAGCATTGGTTTGTTTGTTGGATGTCGTCTCCATATATATGAAGCAGTCAATGAACCAATGTAAAAGGTTAATGATCATGTTAAATAATACGGGTGATAGAATACCGCCTTGCGGAATGCACTTGTCGGTGAATATACGTTTATATGATAATGTCCTGATATATCAACTGCCTGGTACAAGGTCTCGATTTCACCAATTCATCAGAAAATATGAGACTGTTCTCATGTGAAGATATTTTTTATTAAATATTTAATGTGTTCGAAACATAAAACCCATTCCTTACTTACTTACTCCTTATTACGTAGTCCTTATTCCTTACTCCCCGAACTTAGCGATATGTTTTGGAACAATAAGTAAGAGACATAATATTAAGTGATTCCTTCACAAACCTGTTTAAACTTACATACAGGCAAAAGGGTCGTCTGCTAGCAAGTGGCCACCGTCGCTTTTAGACATTTCCAGCACTCCAGAAATCGCTAGAATGTTGAGAGTAAAAAGGCAGTGAAAAAAGGTGTACAATTAACTATACAATTGAATTATTTATTTCTGGGCATTTGCATAAATTAATACTAATAATAATAATTAAATTAACTTAAAAATTAAATTTCAACAAATAGTTCAACTATTGTGTAATAAAATAATATAAAAAATGTATGAAGAGAAATTATTGCCCCATTTGGAAGAAATGGACACAAAGCAATATATATATATGTATTTCTTTGCATAGCTTTTTGTTGGATTTTGCTCCCGTCTAGGGCAAAAGGATCTAAGTTCTTACATGTGGTTTTTTGCGCACATCTAAGGCGTAATACATTTCGAATGATAACATCCATTTATCTCCCACTGAAATACAAAAAAGACAGCTTATCTTTTTCATGTTTATACATATATTAACATTTTTATTAACGGGAAGTAAAAAATTAATTTCACGTCTATATTTCTCCGAAATGGTAGGCAGAGGAGTGTAGTGCTTTCAAACGTTTTATCAATTATTATGTCCCACTATCGAATAAGGGATTTACGTATATATTGCTATACACCGGGCACAAATCGAGACTCTGAGTTACTCCTAGGAATTCCAAACAAGATAACCCCAATTGTACCCGGGCCGAGGACCGAACCCGGGACTTCTCGATCCGCCATCACGCACGCCGACGCGGCAGTCAACAGTCTGTAAGTAGGTACAATTAAATTTTGTAATTTCAGTTCCATTATAATAACACAAAGTCGGTAATAGCAAAACGGAGAATTCTTGGGAGTAACATGAATTCTGCTAAATGAACATGACGTGAAGTATTGTATGAACTGTTACCATTTCTCGTAACTACAGCGCGTCCAATCAATTTCGGCTATACTTACTATCAAACCCGTTTTCATATTATTTTGATTAGGATATTTTCTTTACTATTTTCAGTTCGATTAACCTGAATATGTTTTCTTTGTTCTCAAAGACATTTCTACTGTTTCATACATATTATGTACACATACGAATACATAGATAGATATATCAAAGATACATATTCATATGTAAATGAATTTCTTTTCAACCCTCTCATTTTGCCAACTCTCTTATAAACTCTCATTTTAATAGCAGAACTGTGTCCAACACTGGAACGATGAAATATTCGCAAAACGTATATAAAGTTATTTATAAACAAATGTGACTACCTCGTTGGTTGAGTGGTTGCCAGCGCGTCTGCCGATCGGGGGGTCCTGGGTCAAATCCCGCGTCGGATACTATTGGATTTTCTAATTTAGAATTTCTAGTGGTCACTACGAGTTTGGATCTGTGACCAGTGTATGCCAAAAGGCTTACCACCTGCTCCATGGGACGTAAACGTAACCGGTGAGTTGTGGGAGTGTACTGCATTCCTCTGCCTGCCTCTTCGGAGATTAAAGGCGTGATGTTACGTTCGTATAAAAAATGTGTTTTCGAAGTTTCTAGATGCTTGATACACTGCGCCGTTCACAGTTGCTATGTATATAGAACAATCTCGAAACTCTATACATTTCCCGATTAAGTACGTCACGTTGCCCAGCTGTGTGACATAAAAAGGAACTTAAGAATGGAACCACACATTTGTGTCATTAATACGATAAATAAGCAAATTCCAACCGTATTTCCATATACATAAGGTTATACAGAAAGGTATTACGAAATGAAATAATCCACCAAAGCTGAGGAAATTCGGTGAATTGTTCAATTTGCAATCCCTGATATTAATGATGCCATTTACATCTGTTTTGTACTGCTTGGAATTAATATCCCCATAAATTACCATCATCTCATTTTTATTGCGTAATATTTACTGCCAATTATCGTTATCTATAATAGAGGCAGTGAGGTTGATAATTGATTAAAATCATTTCATCGTTAGACCGGTTTATACTTTTGGTTTTTAGGAATAATTTAACCGGAAATTGTTTACAAATTGTAAAAGTAATTCCGATATACAAGTTAGAAGTTTCCGAAACCTTTCGAAGTTTCCGAATACTGGTGCAACGTGGGAGTGTATAGCAAATCTATGCCTACC
>DWEE01002902.1:0-11034 GCA_018245755.1 Parelbella macleannani
GTACCCGGACCAGGTTTGGCTATATAATATTAATTCTAGTTATTTTATTTATAATACCGCAAATCACAGTTAAATGTAACTGATTAAACGTGGCAGTGACCAGTGTACTGCATCTCTCTGTGTACCTCTTTAGGGATTACAGGCCCGAAGTTACGTTTTTTTAAGGTTCAATGTAATAAAATTACGTTTTTTAAGATTTAATGTAATTAAATAAAAAGATATGTGGGACGCGGTTCCATTTTACTTAAATATGTTCATGTGAAACTTAACTTATTTAAAAAATATTGAAAATATTGTGAACATTTTTAATACATAGGTAGTTATTGACATATAGTTATAATCATTTCTAACTTCAAGGATGCTGAATTTTCATACAAATATTTCGCAGAAGTTGAATTCTTAAAATAATAATAAGATATTCAGCGCTCGAACTTCTCTTTGTCTACCTAGTAAAGGATCTGACGTGACAATATAGTAACCATTTTTTTTGTATTCAAAACTGTCAAATATGTAGGCTGCCTAAGTTTTTCATCAGTGTTATTTTATGTATTATAAACTTGTTTTCATGTTTGCTAAATATAAAACCGATAGATGTCGCTGTTGACTTTTACAAAGTTCCCGCGCTTATCGGGCATCAGGTAGCCGCGCTTTAAAGGGAAACTTTTTAACAGTTAATTAAGTCGAAACTTGTTTAGCGTTGATGTAATCTCAGCTTTCTACGGTTTATGATATTTCATTTAAAAATCGAATACTACGTGTAGGTACATACCTGTTTTCTATATAATGCATCAGGTGAAAACAATAATAATACTTTACATTATTTATGAAGTATTCTTTTTTAAATAGGAAAATAAGTGCCTCTATCATGTATCCTAGTAGTATTTTTTCATTCAATACTAGTATTATCAAAAATACAGAAAATTTTAGTCATACCTCTATTTATGTCCGAATTCAACTAGTAGTAGTTGTTGCAAATTAGCTAATAAGGGACAAGACCGGAACGAGTGGCGTAGATTGAGGAGGGCTACGTCCAGCAGTGGACATCCAAAGGCTGATGATGATATTGATAAAGAGTACTGTTAGTTTATATTATTCTAAATTTCCTAGAGAACATATATTATAAATGTAAGGGTCAGATAGCACATATTCTGCATCTGAAGCAAAGCGGACACCCTCTTCAAACCGCGAGTTATCTTTAACAGCGGATTTATGCGGGATCTTATGTTTTATGACGCGCAGAGGCATGTTTGGAGTGGTATTGGGACTAAAAGGATCAAGAATATGACAAATATCAAAAGTTGAAAATCGCTATCAGCAGTATATTAAAGCGTTTCTAAATACATTTCTATGTGAGTGTGTGTAAAAGGTTGCATGCATACACTTGCACATACAAAGCATTTCCTATTTGGTCATAAGATATCCCGGACGCAGTTAGTAACCACAATAAGACTGTGATCTGAATTTATTATTATGGAGACTATTGCTCCAGTTACCCATACAAATATTCGCAGATATTCACAGATTACCGTGAACTATTGCCGTCAGTTAATATACTCATATGTGGGACACGGAGAAGGAAGTAAGTTACATTGCATAACAATTCGTCACCCTTCCTAATTCTATAAATCTTGCAAGTTTTTCACTCATCATCATACATTGTATCCTAACTAATCCAAACAGCAAAGACTACAGAGAATTCCTTCCCTTCCACTCATACCACTCATCTTTTGTATCTAATTTACTTGTTCCCTACACATTTGGGCTTTAATGTGGATTCACATAGATGTGTTATTATATATTTAAACTTAACGTATAAATTATAACATTTTTATATTTTTCCTAATATCTGTTATTCAATAATACAAAATAGACTTTTTAAAATATCCTTTGATATTTCAATGAAATAATAGGAGTAAAAATAATTTATATGCTATTCCATTTACTTTTTAATGTTTGCAATTTTTCCCACTCCGCTGATTACGATATGATTGTATGACAAATTGTATGACGTATGTACATGTTCTGTGAACCGCAGTTCGGTATTCAATATTCAAAAGCTGCCAAAAATTCACTTCCGGTAACGGTCGACGCTAAGCTCTCGAGATAGGAATACTTTTGACATTTCGCTACGCTAGTGTAAGAATTGGGCACTTCACCTGCGCGGTTTGAGTGACGTGTCGAGTCACAAAATAGCGTCAACAAGCTCAGTGTATTTCCATATATTATGTATTTAGTCGTATGTCCATTTATGGATTTTTCCAGAATGTAAAATCCATGGAGTAAGTATAAGTGCTTTTAAAATTTTATAATTTTAAAATAACATTTTAAAATTATAAAATTTAATGTCATTACTTAGAAATACAGGAATAATTTTGTTGGGATTATTAGACTAGAAAATTGGAGATGACATTAACAAACTGTGTGTTGTACTGTAGATGAAACTGTCGATTTATTTGTAAGATAAAAAAACAGTGTGCAAAAAATTAACGCTATAATATTTCCATTTTTAATTGCACGTTAAATAATAAAAAACTAGTGTAATTAATGAATTACGTGTTATTTCGGTCACAGGTTACATATGCCGTGGTTTTTAATATCTTTTTTATTATTTTTTAAAATTAAAACAACATGTTTGACAGGTACAATTAAGAGTTTAACAACAAATGGTATTTGTTTGTTTAAAAAAAGCTACGGCTAGTAGGTATAAAACACAGCTGTTAGTAATATTGATAGGAAGGCGGGTGGAAGGGAGAGGTTCCAACAATAGGGTAGGAGTAGGAGAGGATTTTAAGAGGGCCGTTATCTAAATCAAATGCCCTCCGTCACGAGGACTGCAAAACACTTTTAAAAGATTTCCTGTTCAAATAACCAAAAGGCTCCCCAAATCTTCGGTTGCACTATTATAAGAACTATTGCATTAGTAGCTCTCAATGTGTTTATTATTAAGGAAACTCTTTATCAACATGAAAAAAAAGTAGTGCCAATATCAGAGAAAAAAAATTAGAATGAATTCCTAAATACATACACATACTTACCTTAAAATGATTTTGAATTCTAGGTTCGAATTTGTCTTAATATGTGGATAGAAATAAAACAAAAATTTAATTACTGAATTATAAAATTAAAGGAGGCTCATCTATTAAAATTTGTTTCAATAATACTACTAACATTAACGCACCTGTGATAATTAAAAAAATCTTAAATAACCAGTTTAATTAAATTTTATCATGTTTTATATATGTTTTACCGCCTTCCTTTTGTTTAATTAGGATTGATTTAAAGTATCACATGTTCAAATTATTATTTACTTTGAATTAACATCTTTCAATTAAACCACTTATCTTAACTTATGGCCGTTACTAATTCTGCGTTATCCAATTTGTTAAAACCAACATTTTATTTGCTACCTATTCAACGCAAGTACAATACAATATTGTAAGACAATTTATTAACAGAAAGCTATTTGATTGTGACTATATAATACTATAATAATAACAATAATGCGTAATTTATATAACATTTTCAGGAAACTTTACGTAACAATACACTAGTCGCTAAGAAACTTAGTATGAAGGCTTAAGTCCGTTATTTACACGGCAAACAAAGGGGAATCGACAGTTTTAGTTTATACAATGCTACTGGAATAGGTATACAATGTTACTGCTTTAAAATACGTTCTTACTTATTGCTGTAAAATACTTGCTTTAAAATTAGTTCTTGGTACATTAATACATGAATGAAGACGATATCTGGGTTCATTTATATACCTAGTAAGTTCTACTCAAAATATTTATTCATGCAACTGTGTAACTAAATCCATGTATTATAATATGACTAAGGTGTCGATAGTTAATCACAATTTAAACACAGAGTACAAATTTCATTTTGGGTCAAAAAAAAATCGTTTAATTCATCGGTCTGTTTGTGGCTCGGCCGACTAGTCGGTTAACCCGTGGATCAACCAGTAGGACATCCAATCGGTGAATCGACCGATCAATCGACCAATCAATCAATCAAGAAAGCAAGAAATCAATGTTTTCTATTTAATTTTTTTTTTGTAATCAGCATATTTGTAAACACCAAAACTTCTTTTCCCATGACCCAAACAAATATCTGTATAGGCTCTAACCGTATCGCCACAAAGCGTTGCCACTTACAAGCAGCGGCTATCGGCTACGTATCTCGGTGGACGCCAAACGATCTTGAAATGCAATTTGAGTGTAATGCTACGCTTTGAAACCCAAAACGCACCCTTATTACGGCTATTGGCAGATAGTAGGCGGTTGAGAGCTTTACACAAGCTCTTGTGCGTAAATAAGTCAAGAAGACTAGTTTTACGGAATTTTGTATTGACTGACTTTTAGAACAGATATTTATTCGAAGAAATCATGGTTATTACATTTGTAATGTTCCGAATATAACACAGTTAAACTTAGTAAAGGACTATCCTTATCGTCATAATCAAGCATTTTAATGTTCCCTAGCTGGATACGGGTTTCCTCTTAGATCAAAAAGGGTTAGGGCTATACTCTTATGTCTTCTCGTAGAGTTATTCTTTTTTCCTGCAACTGCGCTGATCATCGCTATTATTATTGGGTAATATAGGCATTTTATGTTAAGGCTCTTAACGATATGTAGTCTACGTATGTACATCCAGAGGTTATACATTTATCTTTGTTTATTCGTTCATCTATCCGTCCGTTATAAATCATAGAATAGTTTATAAGTCATATAACATTATACATATCATATATATTAAACATAACATATAAATCATAGTATAGTTTATAAGTCATATAACATAATAATAGTCATAGATTAATTACGATTTCAAACTTTCTGAACTATTTTCAGTAAGGCAGTGTTTTTGTTATATTACATTCTAGTCGCAAATGAGTGATTTATTTTTCTTATTTTCCACACCTAAAGTTTACAAAAAGTACTCCCTCTAAGTTAATGTTTAATTTAACTTCCAACGGTTTAGTTATCCGTTACAGAGGCAATTAATAACTTTGTTAAAAGTTATTGTGTTGTATATCGTATTGTATTTGTGTTAATAATGACACTTATATAATTATTATTGTAATTATTAATTATTTCGGATACTTATTTTTTATATTTGCTTTCAATATCATAAACGGAAATGTATGTTCTATATCTATAAGAAATCATTTTTTCTATTCGTTCTACTTCTACGGAAATAACTGTGTTTATTTGATTTGATACGTCAATCCACCTGTTTAATATTCGACTACTTGGAAAAGGTTTTTAGACGAAGACTATGTTAAATCATTCTGCGTCTATAAGGATTTGTCTTTCGAAATTCGACAGTTATGAAGGTGGTTTTTAGGCCCGCTGTTTGTTATAATATTAAACGATATCGAAATATTGAAATAGTTAGTGAAAACATTGCTAGATTGTCTGTACTGTTAGCATTGCCTACTTTTTCAAAATGTTATAACACTATAACCGTATCCAGTAATGAGTGCTTAAGAGTCTATACGACTTACATTAAAATAAAATTTCCCAATACGTTTTTCGTGTTGAAAAAATCTAGTCAAATCCTTGTGGAGGTTGTAGTCTTATCTCGCGACGTTATTTAAATTTTCTCCGTCCCTTTTTCCTGTTCGTTCAGAATCGAACCGGGAAAGGTTAATGTATATAAGATCGGTGGGGCGACATCTGGCGAGTCACACGGCGACATCTATTGCACCTTTGAATCTGCAGGACAATGAAATAAATGGCCCCTTAAAGAGCCGGTGACGGTATATGTATGTAAGTGCGTCTATAACGTAAAGTGTATTGTTGAAAACGTTATTCTTGTTCGAATTTAATGTTTATCTAAGATTATTTTACACGCACTTTTCGATATTACCTAGTTTTGGGCTTTATTAGGCATATCTATAACTACTTTATTAACATTTCTATTTTTTCGTCTTTATTCCTCATTCTTCTTGCTGCATATTGTACAGTGCTTTTATCAGTGTTTTACCCTTCCTACGCAATTTATGTCTGTATCTATTTCACGCATTGTCTAGAATAATACGACCGCTTATTTTTTATATTTGTGGTGTCTGTGTGTTTCGTTTACAACATTTTATATAACATAAATAGTAAACAGTTAACAATAAGAGATTCAAGTAAATACATCAGTAACAACAGCCATCATTTTAATTTTAAGATCCATAAGTTTCAAATTTCATTTGGTGATCATAATAATTATAAAACCACTGATATAATTGCTACCATAATAGAGTACTATACGGTCTATGATAAAGCCCATAAACAAAATCCTTATAAAATAGGACGTGTGCCGTCGATTAGACAGGCAAAATATCTAACGAAACAAGTGGCCATGATGCTCAGTGGAGTATCCCATGTCCAGTTAGAGAAGAACGCAAGTCACTGAGATATCCTATGAGCGGAGGATAATAGAGTTGGCCAGATGATTTGTCGGATCGGTCCCTATTTTAGGAAATTGGATTTGTAGATCCGAGGCGATAAGGCGATAGGGGTGGGTTTAAACGGTAAAAGTTCAGCGAGCCACCGTTATCACTGATTTGCGTATATCGATTTTACCCCGCTTCCTCCGACGTGGATTTATTTATTTATTTTAAAAAGGGGTTCTTGAGATGAAAGGTTCTTGGCGAGATATAGCCTTCGGGATGCGAATTTCTCCGGGATTGCCCGTTACCCGTTAAGGATGGGTAAGCTGATGAAATTTTGGATTGTTTAGTCTTTGGGTGCGATCTTAAACTTAGATTATGTCGAAATAAAAGAGATGAGATACTTTCTGTTAACAGGAGTTGCTGAAGGAAAGAACCTGAAGATGATATTTTGTATTACCTACACCCATTAAACAATATAAATGGTATTTACCAATATTTTATGAAAAATACATTTTCGTATAGAGTTAGAATTTTTATGCTTTTAATGAACATGCAAAATAATGTTGACAATTTTTCATTTCATTTGCGATTATTTTTAAAATCTTGCAATAATTTACAAATCTGACTTAATGAATAAAATATAGTAACACATTTCTATGAAACAGGACTCCTTAAGGAAATCTTTTACCAAACATTTCAAAAATCTACAAGCATAGCTTTTAAAATATCTCATCATATCATTATCAGCCTATTACCGTCCACTGCTGGACATAGGCCTCTATATGCGAAAAAACCTACAATGTTAAAAAATAATTATTTGCTAATAGTAACTGTACATATTTATGTCTTAATCTGTATGTCAACATTATCTGTACCCAAAAAGACATTATTATCAAAATATAAGCTATAATAACTAGGTTACACAGGGGTTCGACTTTCACATTACGATAACGTACACTTAGAATTGACCTCCGATATATTTCAGTCTCTATCAGTGCATTTGAAGGCCTGTGAACGATAACTTAAATACGAATTGTCGTTGAACAATAGCAGCGCCTGTTTTAGTGTTCAAGTTGGCCTATTATTATAGGCCAGACTCGCGTCAAACGCGCCGCCTCAGGCTACGTCGAGATATCCTCTTTATGTTATAGTTAGTTATTTTATAAATTTGAAAACAAATACTCGTGTGACGATGAACAGTAAGTGCGTTAAATAATACATAGAGCATTTAAATATATAGCATAATTTATTTATCCGACTAGAGAGTCAGAGCTCTCCAAAACTATCGTGCGTGTATGACGAGAGTAATGAATATAAAAGAAGCACGTCAGGTCGGCAAGGATAGAGAATTTTTGCGCTCAGTTCCCTCTGCCTACCTTGTATGGACCCTGGCGTGATGACATAATAATAATAAAATCCCAGTTTGCTTATGTTAACGACTCACTTTCAACCTGATATGGAACTTGCTACCGTACAACGCCCGTACCTCCTTTCGTTCTGAATTTTCCTTTAAAATGACTTCTACGCGTGACTGGCACACAAATCGCCCTACAGTTTTGATAGGCCTCTTAAATCTAGGGGAGACGCTGGTAGATTTGTGGCTTCGTTTTCCCGAAGAGGAATAGATGAGCGAGGCAGATGGTGGGCTTAAAACGGTTTATCGAACGGTAAAATGAAAAAGAGTTTATAGTGCAGAACAGATAACTATGAACCTAGCACACCATTTGTATCCGAACATTGTCCATTACCTACAGATATTCTGAAAAATATGTTATCCATATGAAATAGAGGATACACATATAATGTTAAAACATACAACAGTAATATTTTTATACTTATCATTATCGTCAACCCTTTTATCGTTCCACTGTTGAACACGAGTCTCCTCTCAGAATGAGAAGGGTTAATGCCACGATATCCAAGTACGTGTTAGCAGACTGCACTTGCCTTTATTAAATTAAATGTAACATATGATATGTATTTTAATTTTAAAAACACAAATAATTTTGTAAAGAAACTGGTGTACGTTAGGATTTGAACCAAAGACCCCTGGAAAATACTTCAGCATTAAGTAATCGTTAAGAGTTATAGCATCCTCGAAATATAAGCTATGAAATGGCTAATGGACTCGGTATAAGAAAAAAAGACTAACTGCGATGTGATGGAGTAAAAAACCAACACTATCCAAAAATCGGCGTCTCAAGCACGTAAGTGCCCGAAATCCGATACTGAAGTGTGCTCTGGAGCTGACAATAGTGAGTGCGCAGAGACTTGTATGTCGGTATCTGCTATATGGAGTCTGAGGAGCTGTAACGAATTAATGTATAAGAAATAAAATGCTCATTAAAAGACGGGTCTTTCTTTGAATGTCTATTTAAACGAATGCGGAAGAGCCAAAAGTAGTGTGTCAGGGCGTAGCAGGTGGAAATCTTGAATCTCTACCTACCCCTGTGTAAAATAAACGTGGCTGGATTTATAAATATATGTCAACAAATGCGATAAGCGTATAACACAACATATTTCCGTGTGTTATGGTTGCCATAGAGACGAGTATGCGGCAAGTCTTATAGGATTTCTTCATGAAACATTAACTTTATGCGTGCCTAATGCCAACCCGCATGCTAACCTTGGGGACGTCGGATAAAACATACTTTGGTTAGGTCTAAATCAAGCGTCTATATCGATATCTAGACTGAGAGTATCTGATGGTGATGATGCACTTCATCAACGCCTTGTTTCGATATAATGAAATAGATGTTTGATACATCTGTTACATATATTTCCAATAACTTACAAGTTATAATGCTATTATTATTACAAAACGGTCGCGGGGCTCGTGTTTTAAAAGTCGTACATTTCTATAAAGGAGGGCGACTCCACATCCAAGTCCTGTGGGTCACATAAACTTGACTTTTGTTTTGTTTTAATTACACTCCCGCGACATCGGGGGCCCGGAAGCGAGTTAAAAAGTTAATTAGCTTTAATTTTAACAGCCGCGTCTCAGAATTTCAATCTTGATGAAATAAACATTCTGCGACAAAACCTACGCATCCAACTTGGACTATTTTTTACATCAGTCTTCCCCGAGCGAGATAATGAACGTAAAAATTCCTTTGCGTTTTCATGCATAAAATTATGAATTATTTTTTTTGTCATCCAAGTTGTTTATTTATGGATGTGCTGGTGGTATACAATGTAACTTAATTGAATATTTCAATGAAAAAGAAATTGGTTACCCATATATGTACATACGAGTAAGTATCCATACACTGCTACACCTACACTATTGATTATTGTGATAACATGTACAATATAGGCGATAGAAACTTCTAGATCCGAAACGGAGGTTAAATCCTATCATTCAAATACATGGCTAGTTAGAAGTCCGCTTACCCCTCAATCTGGATCACAACAAACATTGGCTAGATAGACTTTTTACATTATGAAATAGGCAGACAAGTAACATAAAGTTATATACTCATTTAAAGATAAAATGTGTCGTCTAATCGCAGATTGGAATTACTTAGAAATCATATTTAGATAAAAATTTAAAACTGCATTCATTCCTACTACAGACATGGTAGAATATAATAGACTGCTAGATTAATCGATCGTTACAATCAACCCAGTTACAAACAATTGATAATAACGTATTTAAATTCTGTAATGTGATTATTTCTTGGGATACTAAGCATAGTATCTTGGCACATAATTATATTATAAGTGATTTACCAGATTGCTGAGAAATATACGTACATTCGTATAAGCCATAAATCAGTTCGTAATAATTAGATTGAGGGCTCGTAGCTTTATTGGGTCTTAATACGGTGGGTATTCTCGAGTAACAAGATAATACAAAGTTTTAAGAATAATCCTGCTTCAATTATTTATATCACCGTCACCGTCACCACCGATCCTTTCATTATTTCACTGATCGACTGTTTTCTCAAAGAATAAATAGTTATGGATGTTAAGTTGCCTTTTCATGTCTCATCATTGAGCACTTTTATTACGTTTGTCGTTGTCATGGTAACGATTAAAGCCATAAAAGGAAAACCTGTTTCCGGCACATAAATAACTCTTGTTTAAAAGTTGATGATAGTGAAGTTAGCTGCGGAGTTACAATGGTATGGAGGGGTTATATTCTTCTGAATATTGAGTGGGTACCCTGAAACGGTTTGCGTACATCTTCCTGTAAGGATGGAACAATTCATGAGAGAAATTGGTAAAATATTTTTTATACTTATTCTCTAAACCTTTTTGAGTAGATAGGTAACTAATAAAAATTATAATCGAAATTATTTAAAATTTGAATGAATGTTACAAATAACTTGTTTTTAGGTTACAATGTTTTCTTGCAAGTCCTCGTTGAGCATGTTTCAATTGATTGTAAAACACGAAACATTTTAAGGAATTTAAGAGATATAACGGCATCTTCACAAAATGTGATTTCACGCCTGTAATCCTCGAAGGGGTATGCAGAGGAGCGTAGGAGTGTATAGTGGTCGAGTTTGTCGCAAGCGCGATCGGGAGGTCCTGGGAATGAACCCCGGGTTGGGTACTATTGGATTTTTCTTTCTTGCAATTTCTAGTAGTGACTCGGAATCAGGATTTGTGCCCGGTGTATGGAAAATGGCTCACTACC
>DWEE01002903.1:0-11033 GCA_018245755.1 Parelbella macleannani
GATGTAACTATTTCTTTTTTTTTCATCAAGCTTATCTATGTACATAGTTTTGTGTATACAAATAGTGAATAAAAAAAATTTTCAGAATTTTTTCTTTTTTTTTTTCATTTTTCTTCATTAGATAAATGCATTCTGTTTTTAGGTTTTATTATTTTAAATTAATTGAATAGAATATTATTTTAAATGTTTATAAATCCATTATGTAAATTGAACTATTGTTTGTCTTTTTTATATACATACTTAGATTATTAATATTATGCATTCATATGGATTATATTTCCGATAATGGGTACCGTGTGTCTTGTAACGTGTGCAGTAGTCACGTGTATGGAAAGCAGAGTTGTCACAACATTTTGACTATTCAAATGACCGAACACAGCAGACCTCAGCGTGTTTCTATCCAGGCGGCGGAACAGTGAAAGTCACGGCCGGCGCCGTCCAGACCAAACGTTCGTACCTCTGTATGTACATATGTTGTAGGTTCCCGCGGACAATATTTCAAATTGTTATTAATGGTTTCGTGCGTGTTATTGGGCGTGGTCTATTAGTGGCTCTTTGTTTGGTCCCCGCTTGATCGATGATCAGCGCTTTCTGATCCGCCAAGTGTTGGTCTCATGGTACATTAGCGTGTGTTGTCTGTTCTAAATGTTCGCCTTTGTTTCTGACGATGATTCATCGCTTTGTCATTTTTGGTTTTTGTATTACTCTAGATGTGAAAGCACATAATAGTTGTTCAAATAATGCTGTTTATTGAGGATTATTGTAATTACTGTTCAAATGCGATTTACAAATTGTGTGTTGAAAATAAATTGGTGTTCATTTTGTCATATTTGTATAGTTCATAACATCGTTGTTGGAAATATTTTCAATATAACCCGGCAGGTATTTCAGATATAAAAGCATCGTTATTGGATTTTGCATTTTTTCTAGTTTTCAAACTCTATCTTTCTGCGCGTGACGTATTTCGTTACACATTTTTCAGTTGAACAAACACTGATCCCGTTGCGGACTATTTCGGGTTCGATATGTACCTTCTGAATGTATTCTGCTGTAACAATAGTTAACAGTTACCTGTTCTCTTCGCAGCCTCCCCCCCTTCCGCAAACGAATGCTGTTTAATGTGTGTTGGACCAAGTAACAATAGTACCATAATACTTGATTGCTTCGTTGGTCCAGAGATTACAAGCGCGACCGTTGATCAGGAGGTCCAGGTGTCAATTACTACTGGATTACTCCAACTTAAGACTCTCTAGTAGTAGCGTGTAGTATAGATTTCTGCCGAGTGTACCTATGTCAACAGGCTCATCCCCTATTCCATGCTTGGGCTTAGAATTTAACAGGTGGATTGGGCGCGTGCAATACACCCCTTTGCCAAACTTTTTTAGAGGAATACAGGCGTGAAGATAAAAAATAGTCCTTTTACATTTGTTGGTGTAAACATTACATATCATTTTCAGGCACATGTGTCGTATGTGCAAAAGGGGGCGGTGCACACAGCACGGAAGTCCACCTACATCTCCATACACTATATTCGCTGATGGTTGCGTATAACTTATATGCGGTATCTTAATTTATCAATAATGGTTTTCTATACAATAATGTCCGATACAAATAACTTATACATCGTAGAGCAAAGGCCAAAGATCTGACGTGGAAGTCGCAAAGGGATAAATTACTTTGTATATATGTATGTCGCTTGGCGCCAGGGAAAGTACATCGTCTGGCTTTGTTTGTGATTACTAGTCACTTATTTATAAGTAGTAGTCTAGCACTACTTATTCATAGTAGTTGTCTAGTATTGGTCGTAATACGAGCGTTCATTTTTAAGCTCATCTCTACTCCGGTAATCCTAATGTTTGACCACGGACTTATATGTGTCTGAAATTGAAAATGAATGTTTTATTTTATTATGTACATATTTTAACTATTAAAACAATGCTTTGTTTTGTTACATACTTATGTTTTTGTTATTATTATTATTCCATTAAATATCATAATTACCAATACTTTTAACATTCCACTTTTGAACACGGGTCTTCTCTGGGAATGAGAGAGCTATGTACATATGTACAGGTTAAATAAAAAACAAACGCAATGTCACGCTTACAATCGCCGTAGGGGTAGGCAGAGGAATTTAGTACTATCCCACTTACACTTGGTATAGGTTAAATGTAATAAAAAATATAAAATAAAAATATTATTAACGCTGAACTGACATGACAAGTGTAATATATGTGTAACTATATACATGCTAACGTGTGTTTTGTTTGGACAATGTCGCAATGTAACATGTTAACGAAACTGTGGCGATTCTGATGCAACACTGTTATTGGACGTTGTCGTGTCAAACTTAACGTTATGATATCATGTTTCCAAACATATTATATTTTATATGCATTATGCATTTTAATTTCACTGGATATCAATTTTGTTTCTTTGTATGTATTCGACGTTTAAATTACGACCCAATGTATACGGGTTTATTTAATGTTCTCATGACATTATTGTACCTACTGGCGATAATATGAACAAATATTGGGTCGTAGGGCGCTTAGAGTGGATAGGTGACTCACAGTGCGATAATATCGATAAATAGACGTAAATCGATTTCGAAAGCGATCGCGGTCAGACGCTACCTTCTACGCTTACGATACACTCGGCGCCGGGGTGGTGACGAGGTGACGACCTTAGACTCTTGCGTTTGTGATGTGGATATTCTGAAACGAGATATAATTACTGTACTTTTGCTATAGGTTTGTGAATTTGGAATAGTTGTAAGCATATTAGGTACCTACGTGTAGTTTTATATGGAATTGATATAGTTAAATATAAGTTAGGATTTTAGGAGACGTTGATGAAATTGCAATTTTTGGAATAGGTTGGGACATATGGAATTTGTTGGAACAGTTTGAGTATTGTGGAACAGTTGGAATAAGTTATAATAATGGAATAGGTGACACAATTCAAAAAAGCTCATTTTAAATTTCATCGTCATCATCAATATCCGCCTACTCCTGTCCACTGCTGGACATAGGCCTCTCCAATGGCACGCCACTGAGCTCGGTTTTAAATTTAGTAGATATGAATTTGAAGTTTTAAATCATATTGTTTATTTGATAATACAAGGAATCCGAGGCAGGTATATAAGTATAACGTCGAAGAATGACAATATACGGTAACAAAAGAATGTTCTTCCACTTGTTTTCGCAACAAATCCAGTCCTGGCCCAGATAGGTGACGTCCTTGATAGTCTTTTGTTCGTGCCACGTCGTGACGAAAATGGACTTAGGAAGCTGCGTACCTGCCTTGAAGTACTGTGAGTCGGTTATTTTAAATCTGTCGGGTTATAAGAAACGAGAATTGTTAATTGGCCCTTCGAACACTCTGAGGACTCTTCAAAAGAAGTGAATAAACTTTTCTCAGCTTAAAGGTGTTTTTTGAACCGTGATCGCGCCCAAAATCTGTCCTATCATACAATAAAAAAATTGCGTAGTTTAAATAAAGGAACACACACCTACCTACGCAATGACGTACATACTTACACTTGCACAGAATATATCAATTGGCATTTCGCATGATTGATATTTAAAACCCTTCTGGTATCAGTGACTGGGAATCCCATTACAAGTCTGATGTTATTCACGTCATTGTGGGCGTTGAGGAAGTGATAAAAATGCTTCATATAGGAAAACACAAACAATTTATTACTTAAATATGTTGTTGGTTTAATCATAATTTACTATCAAAAGGCAGATACTTGGAAATACAGTTACACATACATAATAAGGATCTAATAAAATGGCTTAGAACTATGTCATGTTGTTGAGCAATTCTTCATACGCCTTAAATAATGTTATGGATATTCCTATATTGCAGTTATATGTATAACGTGGTACTGTGAATTGTTAAATGTTAATACCTTTATTGATTTGTACAGTTAAGAGGCAAGTTAATATCAGGTAGCTAGATTGTTGGATTAAACGTAAGATCACGCCTGTAATCCCCGAAAAGGTAGGCGGAGGAGCGTAGTACACTCCCACGTTTCATCGGTTACCTTTAAGTCCCATGGATTAGGTGGTGAGCCTATTGCCATACAGGGCCACAAGTACAGACTCCGCGTCGCTAGTAGAAATTCTAAATTTGAAAAATCTAATTGTACCTGACCCGGGATTTGAACCCCGAACCTCCCGATCGGCAGTCGCGCTTGCAACCACTCGACCAAAAAGGCAGTCAATGGATTAAAAGTATTAAATTAATAAAAGGTTTAAATTTAAACCACTAAGCTATCACTGCTTGGTAACAATAAGAATAAAACTATGGCCTACGCCGTAAAGGACCTATCGTGACAATATAATAATAGTATGGTCTTTATAATTGGCAACAAGCGATTTCATTGTCTGTAGCCGAAGTTGATCAACGTTCAACAATAGAAGTACTCATAGAGTACAAAGAGCTTGCTACTCAAAGGTTATAGGGAGGAACAGGAGACGATATCTCTGTCGCTAACAAAAAATACTTTAAAGCTTACTGTGGAGACTTTTTGCTTAGTTGCAATACGTTTTATAGTGGTAGGTAACGGTTTCGAAAAATCTGGAAAAAATATTTAATATTAAAATATCAATTAAGACGATGTTACATACTCATTAAAATTTTATTACTTACTAGCTGTGCCCGCGACTTAGTCCGCGTGGAATTGAATAAAAAAGTTATTGTTCAGTTATTGCGCAGTGGTCGCATGAGAGTGGGCTGCGCGCGGTACTGGACAGTACATGGACATTGCAACATTACTTTATTTTTTAATTCTAAAATTAAAGTAGCCTAAGTAACTCCTTATTACATCAACTATCTGCCAGTGAAAATCCTGTCAAAATTGGTCCAGCCCTTCCAGAGATTAGTCGGAACAAATATACAGACAGACAGATAGACAAAAATCTAAAAAAATGTTATTTTGGTATATGTATCAAGTATGCGTATGCATTTAGTAAAATGCGGTTATTTTAATATTACAAACTCCAATTTTATTTATCTGTATAGACTAAGCAAACAAATTGCATATTATGGTGAATTTACCTTATATACATTTACATATAGGTACCTGGTTGTTCAATTCCTTTACATATTTAAACTACGATTTGCGTAATAGAATCTCGGCCGATCAGCCAGGCGGGCGCTGGTGGTGTCGCCGCTGTCAATGGATCAGCCGATCACAATGGGTCGCGATCGTGACGCGATCAGCACGGTGTAATTGGATCACACGTGACTGATCAAGGCCGTTTGAACTGCATTCAGTGATGTCGAAAGCTTTTCATTAATTATAATCACAATAGTATTTAGAGGCAATAGAACTTTTCATCTCCCAGTGTTCTACGAGCTTCGAAGCTTAGTCATAATAGTAAGCATTTTTGTTCTAATTTTGCAAATGTAGCGCGGACTGATTCGTTCAAGCTGTATTTATGGAGACCTTCATTACTGAGAATTACTTATTAGTAGATAGTAATTCCTATGAAAACTAGTCACACAATACGTAACTCACGTATATCAATAACTCCAGTAAAACCGCTTTTCAACGTGGTTTTCAAATTCCTTATAAATAAATAATGGAAACGTAATATCACGTCTATAATCCACGAAGAGGTAGGTAGAGGAATGTAGTACACTTCCGCGTTTCATCAGTTGCGTTTACGTCCCACAATGGAACAGGTGGTGAACCTATTGCCATACACCGGGCACAGATCCGGACTACGAGCCGCTAATGAAATGACTAAATGATTGATTCAGTTACTCAATTGCAACGGTAAAGACACGATATCATTACTGACTACCCGTTAAAGAGCCAACAGCTCCCGGTATAGTGTAACTTAACTAATATTTCTCTGTATTAAATAGCGACGGGTCAATACACCATTTTCAATGCATATACATATGTTAAGCATAAAATTAAAACTCAATCCCATTATTTTTGTGTTTGTTATGTTTTAATTAGCGCACGTACATGAATGAAGTTATGAGTGTCGATGAAACATGTCAGGCCTGTGAGGATAGATAGGTAGGTATTTGGCATTCTGTTCTCTTGGCTACTCCGTATAAGACCTGGCATGATGTTGTCGTGATGTTATAATAGTTTTTTCTGCTGTGTACTATGAAGTTCCCAGTAGTAAAATGTGTATGTTTGTTGCAGAAGATGATGAGGAGTGTGGAGCGATGTCCGAAGGCTCGGAGACGTCGGAGGGCGGGCGGGCGGATACGGACGACGAGGGGATCGAGAGGGACTCCGAGCCTGCGCCTCGCCGCCGCCGGATCAGACGGTTTCTGCTCAAGGATGTTATTGAGGTGAGACATTTTTTTTATCTGCACTTATGAGTTTTTATTTATATATACGACTACCCTATCGTTTCTTACAATTAATCTATCAAAAATATATATTTAATTATAACAAATTACTAAATTTAAAAAAAAATCGCTTATATCTCAATGACCTGTATTCAGAAACGAATACTAACTTTTCGCTTGTTAGAAAAAGACATTGTCGCGTAACTAAAATAACAGTACATACTTTTACAACTGTATAGGACAAAAATTTGGAACCTAAGCTCATAAAATATTGTGATATACATTTTACTTCATTATTAACATCGTTCTACCGTCTTCAAAACATTTTCTTTGCTAGTATCTCTGAAAATTACAATATGAAGTAGGTCGTGGATCCCCAGAACGGTGGCTACTCGATTTTATGGTAGTGTCAACATTATCAAACATATCTATGGGAGAAACTCTGGCCTTCAGCAGGCATTTCCGGGACGCCGGACTTTCTCTCAGCACATGACTGATGCTTATCTTAATGAGTTATTTATAGATAGGACTTCAATTAATACAATATTTTATAATTTAAGATTTTCGTTCAACCATTTGCCGTTTATTAGATCTTAAGGTTTCTGTCTAAGCTCTCCATAAAGAAGTATATTGTGCTATTATTATGTTATCACGCCAGGTTTCTTACATAGCAGGCAGAGAGCACCGAGTGCTAAACATCTTTTTCGTTACATATCAAAGGTACTTTTTTACATACATCACTGTTTTCATAAAGCAGTATGCATATAGAGTCGTTTATATTATGTCATAAGAGTTCATTTCTGTACACTTACAATTAGCGGTTAGTTATAAGTTTGCCAGCATAATAAGAGCTGTTTAAACTTATTTTTCTCGCAAAACAGCAGTCCATGCTTTATTGGATAATGGTTTAAAGGGAGTAATAAATACATATCTATATATTACAAACCAAAATCTTTTCGTTAAAACTTCGAAAACAACAAAGGATTTGTGGACTAAATATTAAATTAACTTCATGTCTATTTGAAATCATATTAAAATATCATTACTACATGTAAAAAAAATAAAGAAATCGTTATTATTAAAAAAAAACTGTAAAATTTTAATTCAATCTCATTGACCGATAATCACACCTAAGAAAAAATCATTATTAAAATGGTTGAATATAAATACGTAGATATGATGTAATTTATTTATATTTCGCTAAAACATGAAATGTAAGTTTAGTAACCTCTTATAATACAAAAGCGTTTTCAAGGTTTCGCAATAGAGCCTAGGTGATGGAGAGAACGTGAGAACAAGAATATTTATTATTATTCTGTCACGTCCTGCCACGCCACGTCCATTATGGGCTAGTCAGAGACCACATAACAATTTTATTACTTTTCATTGTGAATTCGTTAAATGTTTAAATCAAACTAGGTAAGTGTGTAAGCGCCTTAAGGACGTGTTGCACCATCGCTATCATGAGCTTGATGACATGTTTGGGAACTCCGATGACGCGCACTTTCACTATTCTACTCCACTCTACCGCTTTTGGATGACATCGCTGGGTTAGCTCGGTTTTTGGAACGGTTTTTAGGCGGTTTTCATACTTGGCGGGTATCTCTATCGGTTTTTTAAATGTAGAGAACTTTTTCAATTGAACTTTGCGTTGTTTTTTTTAACGCGAGAGGGGGCAACGGAGTTCATGGCAGTCAAAAATGGCCGCCGACTTCAATAGGCATCTGCAATCGAGTAAGACAGTAGAAACAGGACTGTTGTGCCTGCTAGGTGGGTATTTTGCTTAGTTCTTATGCGAATAAAATTTCACTTGCATTTATCTAAACTAAATAACTAATAATAATAATGTTCGCTACTAATTACATTTTGTCGATGCCGCTGTTGAAGGCCAAGTGTCTTGGGCTTACATAAGCATATATATATACGAGTATATGATCACTTGCCATATATGCAATGTTTGTATAGTGAAGCGACGTAAATACGGTTTTATGTTATGTTCTCTTATTCTACGTTATGTATGAGCAGACATAATGTGGAGTTCTACAAAAAAATCGCCCGAAGAGACATCCATGGCTGGCAACGCGTTAATAATGCCACAGTGTTGTAAATGTCCATAAGCGACGGTGACCATCAGGGGGGCCATTTCTTTGTTTGTTAGTTTAAACAATAAAACAAAATTGTCAAATAGCGTTTAAAAAGTTACGAGCGCACGGCGCCTTAGTGTCTTTTACGATCCGATAACAGAGTTGTTAAGTGATTTCTATATTCAACTAAGTGATTATTATTTTACGATGATAGATAATAGCCTTTCAGGCGTTTCGTCACGATACGCGCACTGTTAGGGCTGCCACCTAAACTTTAATTCAGCTTTAATTTCCACCTTTTAACAGTATTTTTGTAATAATTTTTTTAAAGACAAATGAAATTCTTATTCTTAATCATCATCATCATCATTATCAAGCCTACTCCCGTCCACTGCTGGACATAGGTCTCTCCAATGGCACGCCACTTATTCTTAATATTATACCTAAATATAAGTTTATTGCGTACGAATGTAAATATTTCTTCTGTTTTCTGGATGTAGAGCTGATAGCCCTGATGCAGTTGCAAATTTAAGCGATCCGAATCATCCGTAGTAATCGTTGAACTTTCTCGAAAGCCATTAAAGCAGTCCATAAACATGTAACATAAAGTTGGCAACTAATACGTCTTTCTAACAATGTGCTCTGGAGCAGCGTGTTCGAGTATGGTCCACTGGTTACTCAATTGCAGGAGAGCTATTTCTGCCGTCAAACAAACTATAGCTTCCACTAATTATATGTATTTTTATATCGTGGCTGTAGTGGGTACTGACTATTGACTATTTTATTGGTTACTATTCAGTATGTTTTACTAAATTATTTGTTGTTTTTATATTATATGTTGTTTCTAAACGTATTATTAACATACGATTAAAAACCAAAAAAAAGTTCTTGCGCTGGAAAACGAAGAATGAAAATATATTTCGTACGAAACTTTGCAAAGTTAACTTGAAAAATTAAAAATTAGGTTTTATTGCACAGCTGCCTCAGTAGCTTCGCTTAATATAAAATGAGGTCCAAGACTATACGATATATGTATATACTATAATAAATCATTCGTGAACACATCGTGTGAGGTCAGGCGTTGGCAACCCTAATAATTACTCGATTGGACAAAAAAGCGGATAACGTTTCCAGTCCAGCGCATTCTCTTATCTTATTAACACTCCAGCGGGCTGGACCTATTACGAAATAGAAAGTACTAACTCAAAGGAACATGAAGAAAACCATCTGTGAACGGATTACATGTCCGAGGTTTGAAATGAAACGTTCCCTGTGCTAGGGTACAAGCCACTGTTATATTTTTTATGAGAAAAAGTCTGATCATCAGAGAGTGGTTTATTGACAAATGTAACTTTGGATCGCCTACAAAACATTTTTTTGGTCTGAATCGGTTTTATTTTAATTAATGAAATTATGGAAAATTATTACGATAATATTTAAAGATATGGTCAAATTTAAATTTAACGGAAGTTAAATAAAATAATGCGCGGCTATTTGAAGATAAATATCACTCGCTTCAATAGCAAAAGAAAACTTGAAGAAACCTGCACGCCTGAGATTTCCCCATACGTTCTGTATGGTGTCTGAATCTGAAGTCAGTTGACCCGCACTCGTTCAGCTTGTTAGACTATGGCCTTAATCCTTCTCAGACTTAATAAACAGACTTAATAATATTTACCGACAGACAGACTTAATAATATTCACCATGAAAATCTAATTTTAATGTAGTTTTACTTAAAAGTTAATTCTAAAACGAATTTTTGCCATTGAAAATATATGTAGATTTAATATCATCTTAATTAAAATTTAACCTTAAACAAACCAATGCTATCAGTCATTTTTGATTTATACACATATAGCACTAAAGTATCGTGTGTTTACATCGCTTTGATAAATACCAAGTTAAACATTCGCGGTAATTAATAACGAGACGAACAGTACTTAATAACACGGCCGACGCGCTATTTCAACGATTTCTCTCGTTGGCCTCTGACCGGTGATGCGGTGACCGTATATAATTTGCCTGTTAATCTGCTGTGCGATTTGTATCTTGGAGCTAATGAGGCGAGCTCTTGCCAATCCTTTTACGGCGAACGCTGAATATGACGCCGCCGCGTCAGCGCCTGCCAATGCTTTCAGGTCAATATTATAAATGCAAATTTCATTATTAATATATCAATTTGTAATTGGATATTTTATGTTCGAATGATATATTTTGCTTCATGATGTGATTTATGCGGTGTCCAGTAGATTTATACAAACGGAGGGGGTTTGAAGTGTGGTCCTCTGAGATTTTAATAACTTTTTTGAAGAAAAGCAAAGAAGTTCACATTGTTTATAAAAATAATCGGTAATTTTTGATGACTTATAATTGTTTTTAAATAAAATAACTAATTAACGCCGTTTATAAAACTGATTAAAATGTTGATTATTAAAAAGGACTTAATTAAAATTTAGATAATTTAAATGAAAATGTAATGACAATGTTTGTACTTCGTTTTAATTACATTATTTTGTACTAGTAGAAAAGTAGGTGAAGGCGTCGTATGATACCATCTTTAATAATCATGTAATACCATCTGATTGTCTTCTAAAGAGGCTCTCTCTTTAAGTTTTATG
>DWEE01002904.1:0-11031 GCA_018245755.1 Parelbella macleannani
ACCACATATGAAATCATTTGAAAATATTTTATATATTATAAGTTTAAAGCGATTCTATAATTACTTTATTTTCGTTTTTATTTGGTTTAATAAGTTCTTACTTCAGTTATTGATGTTAATACGTTATTTGCAAATTTACTAGCCACCTTTAACCTAATATGATAATCCATAGAAAATCCTAAAACAAACTAAACAATTCGGTTTTTATGCAACTCTTAGCAAGAAAACAAACGTTATAAATTTAACTTTTTATTATACGAAAATACAGAATAAAATGTGTGCTAATTTATTCGTATTATACACAAATGATAAGGCGTCGAGATGCGGGTGACATATGGACTCGGGCCGACAGCTGGCTGGATCGCTTTAATAAGAACGTTTAATTTCAGCTGGAATAACCGTTCTTGGCGTACGAATCTTTAAAGAATATATTCCAACATCATAAATAATTTCCCATATTAACAAATGCAAAAGTTTTGGAGTACTTACTAATATCTACTGGGTTAAAAACTTTACGTTCTACTTCTCCATTCATCACCCACTTGATACACGCTCGCCAGTTGAAGACGTTTGACTCTTTGGCATTTTGTAACGACGTGAGTCCTTAAACTTCAAGCTTCAAAGCTAAATACTTTAAAGCAAATTACCTCTGAACTCTAGAAACAACAGCCATTTATAGATCCATTATAAAACAGTAGATAAATCCTGAAAACCCAAGACTAAAAACATTTACATCCATTGCCTACTGAACCTGACCTTTCAATAATATATAATGGAATATACCCATAAATAAATGAAACTCGCTATCTTTGCTTATTTTATAAATTTCCCACAAAGAGCGACGGTGCTGAAACGACACGTGAAGTCTACGTGGAGGTACAAAGGCAGCCGTCCTTACGTTTCGCCTGGTAACAGCTTAGGCTGTTTACACACAAGTCTTTATAATCGGTCTTCGTTAACAATATTAGCGACTTATAATAAAGTCATTTAAGTCGTTAATAACTTCGTTACTCATACAGATTATTATTTCAATATTCCGCGTTGATGTCCTCTAAAACTTAGATATTTGAATAGTAAATCGACTATGATAATCCAATGTAACAACATTAAACACAGCGTCAACGTGGCAGACTATCTTCATCCTTCTCATTCTGAGAGGAGACCCGTGACTATCACTAGACGAATAAAAGTTGGATTGATACAGATTGTAATAATTAGCTGATTGATTTCAATTTAAAAAAAAAACAAATATTAATTACGTTACTTGGTAATGTTTTCTAAATACTAATGACGTATGAATCAAGGATCTAAATTAAATAATCCTACGCTATCCTAATGGATTCTATGTATATCACATTTCAGTTTATTACACAATTAATAAGCGTTACAACGCTCTGTGGGTAAGTGCTCTTATACATTGCTCGCCTGCTATTGATTCAAGGTAAACCTCTGAGTCTTCTATTTTTTCACGACAAAACCAGCTGAATTTCAGCGTTGGCTCGCAAAATCTGCGTAACCAAGGACAATAACCGATTCAGTAACATACCTGAAAAGACAACACACCAAAATAGTCTCTATATTGTCAGCATAGAAAACATAATTGGTTGGCATAGTAATTATAATCAAAGTTGATTAAAATATATATTGCTCACAGACATGGAGACGGAGAATTGCCTTTTTGAGAATCCGTATTATTATTTTTGTCTTGGTATTAATGTCAGCGAAATATTTTTGTGCTGTAATAAGTATTGTTAAGGAGCCGTAGGTACCGAACATAATACATAATATTATGTTACGAATCTTTTCACAACTTTATAGAAGACTTACCCGCGGAGGCTCAAATGGTGTAGGAAGAGTGAAATGAATTCATATTGGTACTCAAACACGAGTTTATTCCTAATGTTAAATAATTAACCATTTCTCTGACATCAGACTATTTAGAACTTATTTATTTCCTTTTGAAATTATTACTGATGTAGATCCGAAATGTAATCCACACTTTTGCGATATTAAATCTCAATATTTAATTAGCAGTTGAAATATAGATAAACCTATAAGAAAGTTAACAATTATTTTATATGTATTTTATGAACAATTGTCTAATAAATTTCTAGTATCACAATGTATTGCCACCAAGAATCGTTCTTAGAACCAATTCCCATCGGTTGCTGGTGTCTAATAAAAGTCGCCGATAGGCAAACTTACAGCTTCGGCTTTCCGATGCCCTGATTATTGGATAAGATAACATTTGGACGAGGAATTTTTCCTCGATTTAACGCTTCGCTTGTGATTTCACTACAACTAAAATAGCTGGAATCCCATCTATATTCCAGCTAATTATAATATCCTTCCCACAACTATAATAAACCTGTTACTTCTTTCGCCTCTTAGCTACAAAGCGGACTGAAAGATATAGGAGTAGGGACTAATGTTATGGCAACCAAAGTAATGGCTACTGGTCGGTTATATTATCACCTTAGTTACTTCAAGTGAGATTTAATAACTGCTATATAGTGGTCACAATTAGGGACTACGGCTTGAAAAACATTTCGAAGACATGTTGCTAATCGTTTGGAAGTTTAACTATCAAAAAACTACGAATAATTCGAGAAAATTATACTTTAGAAAATATATACAAATGAATCGCATTCTAAAATTGATTTTTGAACCCGGGCTAAATCGAACCACACTCCTCCCAACCGATTAACGAGGCTGAGGTTATCGTTACCTATTATACTTTAAATACTAATATCCAGAAAAATCTAATGTGTGATTTATTGCAACCATGTTTTATTGTTTTTATTAATCCTTCCTTATTAATCCTTCCTAATTGTTTTTATTAATCCTCCTTTAATAACTTTTCTAACCGTTTATCGACAACATGAAATGATATTCAATATTTTTCAAAGGACGTAACTTTATAGAAAATATTACTTAAATAAAACTTTGCGGGAACTAACTAAATAACTTTATATCCGCTCCATTTCACATTGGAACAAAGACTAAGATCTCTATCGGGACAGTTATTCACCTGAACCTGGTAGGTAGACGTCACCATTTGCCCCACGCACGCCTCTGTAATAATAATAGTACTGAGGTAAATAAAGGTAGAGTCGCGTTTGCAGCGGTGTAAGACGCTACAAAATTACTTTCAAGGGGTATCTAGACCAACAAATAAATGTTATTTAAACAGATATGTTTATATAAACTCTATTTGTTGAGAAAAAAGTCAACCTTATGAGTTATACGAGCCGAAAATTAATGATTTTATTAATTAACAAATTCAATAGTACACAAGGAAAATGTAGGTAAAATAAAGTATTTTTATTGTACCTTAACATTTACATTTTTAAGTTTATATATACATACATAGGGATTTATTAGACCAAGGCTTAAAAGATCAAAAGAAATAAATTAAAATATAATCTAACACAATTAGGGATATCTTCAGCATCAGCCCTTTTACCGTCCCAATATTTGAATGAATCTCATCTCAGATTGAACAGAATTAAAGTCATAACATTCCACGCTAGCCTACTGCTGTTTTCCTTAAAGCGTGTGAAGCATTTTAGAAAACATTGTAGAGAACTCTAAATTGTGCAGAATCCCTCGTAATATTTTCCATAACCGTTATAACAAGAGATACTTAAAAATTAAAACGCACATTATTTGGGGTGGAATTCTGGAGTGGGAGGCTGGATTCTAAACCTTCAGTCTGTCTCTGCTGACTACGTAATTAGGAACAAAAATATATGTAGAGGTAATGAATCATCAAACGGAAGGACAATTCGTTTAAACCTATGTTTAGATGGACAGAGAATGGCAGCTTCCAAAACGCATACATCCAAGACATACATACTATTGTCTTATTACTCCGCTAACAAAGAAGACATACAACTACGAAACGTCGGCCGGGATTTTAATAGCTATGATAATGTACACACAAAACCGTTATACTCCGGAGTTATTGGTCCCAATACGTCTTTATGACGCCTACCCCGTAATAACTTTCGCGTCTTAAGGGCGGATTTTATGTTATGAAATAAGCATGAACCTTACATTACGCGGTCAGGTCACCGGCGGTGTAGCGATCGCAATAAAACTGTGCTTTTATAAATTGTGACTTTAATGGCTTCACAAATTATTGTATACGAGTAAAACATCCAGATTTTATCTTTTTCAAGGTTAATTTACTAAAGGTACCGTCAGTTCTTGATAGTTTTACTTAGATGTCTAAGCAGTTAATGTTTATAGAAATCATCAACATCATCATCGTCGTCGTCGTCATTCTCATCGTCATCTTCCTCCTCGGCTTATAACTTCTGCCTTCCATCTTCCACGGATTGTTATTCCACATAGTAGATAGGAAAAATACATAACATTAAAGAATTTATAAAGCACTCATAAAAAGTGCGTGCCTCTTGATTTAGAAATACATAAAATCCAGTTGCTAGAAAATTGCGATAAAGAAATTGTTTGCACGGGTTTCTCGAGCACCTGCGAGTAGACTAGAATATCTCCACCACGCTACTCCAGCAGGCTGGTTGAAGTAGACCCAGATAAATGACTAACACATCTGTCGAGTATTTGAGACAGATTTTAAATCATCCGGCGAAGTGTTACGATTACTACCAAAACGGTAATAACCAGGATTAACTGACATGCCCTGCAAAGCTCAATACTTACACTCCTATGTTTTAATACGTGAAACAGTCGGACATACGCCACATACGTCACTAAGCGTAAAACACTAAGCCACTTATTCATATCCTTTGGGGCCGAACTAAGCTAACCTAACATATCGAGCTTGTTAATCGATTAACCGCAAATAATACATTGTATATCGAGATAATCATTTAACCGAGCAACACGTCTAAATCTCCCAAAAGGTCCATTAGAGAATTAATTAACTAAAATCACAGCGACAAAGACAGGGGCAAACAGGGCGATATGCAGATTGCAAACAGCATCGCCCCAGCAGCTGTGCAAACAGGGCTGAACGTAAATAACCGACGTAATTGCAGTTAGGCGTCGGACGTGTTATTCCGTCCATGACGGATGGCCGCTGTAATGAGCCCGTATGTTGACCGAACGAGAAAGGCTGGTAATACATGTGTCTGTATAAAAACCAACTTCAAGATATTTTTAGGAAGCTTCCGCCAATGTGTGTATGTAAAAAACCTAATTTAGAAACTAATACATATTTTTCTAATGTCATGGGACCACTTTCCACCCTGGAACGATAAATGGTTTGACGATGATGACACATGTTTGTCCATTTTTACTCAACAAATCTCTTATATTCATTGATTGAAGCAGTATTTTAATGCAAAAAATAATTATTTATATTTATGAAACATCACGACTAAGTTACGTAGAGATATGCAGATTACTAGTAGCATCGCTTGAAGAGCTGTGCAAAGAAGGCTGAACGTAAATAACCCACGTAATTGCACCTATTTAAACGCCAGCTAGGTTATCCTTTACTCGACAGAGTGTTATGGCAATAGGACAGAGGCATATATTGTCGTAATCATATGATCATAATGACGTAATCATATAAGATTAAAAAAAAACTAAATATCCTACAGATAACGTTTTAATCAATTAGGTAGGTTTTGTAGCTTTTAAAGAATTTGCAAATTTATCATGCTTAGGAGCAACAAAGTAGATGCAGATATATTAAATCATCAGAGTTACATTCTTCAATAAATGCTGCTCTCAGTAAATTTGTATTTAGAACTGAAGGCACATTAGTGATGACATGCAATATATTACCACATGAACAGCACTAGTCTAGTTGGTACAGGCTAATAATTATGCTATAGGCTTCTCAACATTATTTATAATTAATTATAAATAATGTTGAGAAGTTAACCACTATTACTATTAAACATTTGAATAGTGTCCAACGGATCTGTTTGAACTGGACTACTTAATAAATAATCAATGGACAACGCCTTTAGTAACTATAATTGTTTTTATTTTATAACCAACAATAGTAAGTCACATTTGATTTGAGAAAACCACAAGACTCAGACCATAAAACTAAGAACGACCGCATATATTTAGCGAAAGCTTCTTCAACTTAACTTTGAAAAATCCTAGATAAAAAAGCGTAAAAATACATAATATAATCGTTTCCGTAATTTACCATATAAAATACAAAAACTGTACTGCATAAATGTACACACTACAAATGCTACATGCTATGGAGAAGGGCCGTAATGTATGCTAAAATCGTGAGCTCACGGCCCATGGTGTGTACAACATTTTAGTCCTTCAGTTCACAATAAACTCCTGTTTGTAACGCATCAAACTCGTCAGTTGCACAAACACGCAGTAGGTACGAACATAAATAACTGTCGCAATTGCACAGCCCGGCGCCGGACGTGTTATTCCGTCCATGACGGATGGCCGGACGCAATCATCAGCGAATGAGAGCGCTGTTGATTGTGAATTCTAACTGGAATGACGTTTGCGAATGGAAATTAATTTGAGTTTAGAAATGAATTTATGATGCGTTGTCTGACAGGTGAGGAACGCCATTCCCGTAGTTTGATTGGTTGATTAGAGTCTAGTTTTCCTATAATTAAATCAGCCGCATTCCTAGTAGTAGCTCAAGAGTCTGGATCTGTGCAAGGTATATGGCAATAGGCTCACCCCCTATTCCACGATGGGACGTATAAAATAACAGGTGAATACTGATAGTGTACTACCCTCCTCTGTCTACCCCTTCGGGAAGTACACAATAATCATCAACTCTTATATCATTCCGGTAAAAAGGGGTAAAGGCATAGTTTTCTAAACCTATTAAGTGTTAGGACCTGACACACCTAAGAAAATAGCATAGGGAAATCGAAGACATACTTTCTCACGAGATTTTCCTACCTCGTGACAGCAAGTGATGCTTAATGATGAAACGCAAATAATTTTGTAAAACCTACGCCAGGATAATTATGAAGCCAGGAACGCGGAGTGAGGGACTGAATTCTGAACCATTAAGCTATCGCTTCTATGAGGATTAAGTTTATCATATATTAATAAATATAATTCAAAACAAAATGAGATTACTGAAACAGAGGGCCGTAGTTTGTAACAGACATTTTATTAAACCTTCAACCCTTTACCGAAATTAAAGGTCATAAAAAACAGAGTTTACGTTCTAATTATTCGCACCTTCCGGGAATGGGGCTGATAATTTTTACGGCCCCGTTCCCTCCAGCCGGCGAGTTCCGGCTAAAGAAACGACATAATAAAATGGGAAACATACACCATGAAAACGTTTGTTCGTACCGGAAGAACGCAATGAAATTATTCCCAAGTACGTAGGTATGTAACATGCTAATTAAGATATGTACCGGAATTATGAAATTAAAACGCGTAAGTACTATTTCGGAGACCACTTTATTAATATTTCCCGAGCAATGGATTAATTAAGTTATTTTATAACAAATAATATCTGCTAAAACATATCAGAAGGCTTCAAAACCGGTGTGTGCGTATAATGGGAGTGATGTATGTGAACGAAGCGGTCGATCTGTAATTTGAAGTAACGTTACAATATAGTCCAAGGACTCCATGTACGGTATAGGCTTTTTCAGCTTTGCCAACGACTTGTCCAATTTTATAGTACGATAATTTTAATGAATCGACAGAATTTCGCGAACTTGAATTTGTAAAATACTTATACATATATGTATATCCATAGCGTACAGTTTGCTCGCCGCGTTGTCCCTGGAATATCAGAAAGGGTATTACGCGTACCAACACCCAAGAATGTATGAGACCTAAAGGATCGCCTCTTCTTAATTCAGTGAAGTCGTCAAATACCCTCAGCTGTTACAGAAACTTTTACCTAAAAATTTGATGACAAATAATATGAAGGCATATAATTTAAAGATATATGAATAATACATATAAAAACAACTGTGAAGCCAAAAGTACAATTTTGTTCAGATACAGAAGCGTTTAACAAAAGTCGGACGCTGTTGCGTGCGACCACAATCTCACCGACGACCGTGCGGCGGGAAATAAAAACACTTGCAATGAATGCGTCGGCGGAGCGAGGCGCCTATTCAAACTCGCTTTTAAGCTTTGATACTTTAGATAAACGAATGGCTGAATATATTAGTTTTTATTATTATAACACTACGCCGGGTGCATCACGAGGTAGCCAGAAAGCACCGAGTACCATATATCTCTTTCGTAACAATCACGATCTACATTCATCGCTATCTTCATACACGCACGCCGTTTTCGAAAACTTCTGACTCCCCCATTAGCCAGTGTCTGACGTATAGTTAAACGTAAGTTCAGTGTCAAATAACACGTATAGTACGAAAATAAATCGTTTCCTCATCAGACCTTAAAACTATATAAAACATCTGACAAACACTACATTATATATTTGTAAAGGTAACCTGAAGAAGACGGCGGGAAGCTGTTGGAATCGGTAGGCCCAGTACCTAAGGGAGTGGCGCCGATTGGGGAAGGCTTATATCCGTGCGGGGGACATCTAGAGGCTAACCATGATAATTATAATTGCTCTCAAAAAACAACAATCTTGATTTATTTATAATTAATCGTAAATTTTCACCACATATTCAAACTTTCCAGACATAGATACATACATAGATATATACATACTTTATTGCAAATATAGGCATATATGTATGATAGTGAAGATTTCAAATATACTAGATAGTTGTTCCAACTGGTCCCAACTCGTTGTTACACGCTGAACACTTGCAAAGTGTCAGCCACGGCCGGCGCCGCACTCCCCAATGACTTCGTCGTGACATTTCAATTTCTTACAACCATATATCAAGCTTTTCTTTGCTGGCAACATTTTGGGTCTAGGTCGGAATTACTATTCATATTATACTAGTCGAAGGACCCCTTCTCAGTAGAAGTAGGTGGCTTCTACTGTAAAGCGCTGTTTATTATAACAACTGTTTAAGCCTGAAGGTTTACGTGTATAATAGGTGACTATCTTAGTCCACAAGAGTAACTTGCACCTGTGTCTAGCATCAAAATCTAATTATATTCTAATATCTTAAGCCTACTACAGCGAAAATACTAGTCAGAAATCAATTAGATTGGCAATTTCCTTTCAAACCGCCTAAGTACCATTACCATTATCTGAGCAAGCATGTCCACTGACATGATTGAATGACTATGAAAAAAAAGAGCACTAAAATAAGAATTCCACTTTCCTTATTAAAGAGACTCGCTATTAATCTTCCCCTCAGCTAATTAATGTGCGGGAGATAGATGCAGCTGCGACTTACATCGGCATTCTCCAGCGTAGTGAGAATCCATGCTCAATAATCGTATAGGGCACAGTTCACGGTCTAGTATAGGACGTAGTAGCGTCAGTCCCTGTATGAATGACTATTTGTACCTACTTACTGTCTTGTTGGTCGCGGGACCGCAATTGCGACTGTTGATGTAGAGGTCTTGGGTACGATCCCCGGTTTGAAATAAATGAGTTTTTCTAACTTGAAATAACTGGTAATATCTCGGAGTCTAAATTTGAGTCCGGTATATAATAATAGACTTACTACCTATTCCATGGTATACCGCAAAAGTAACTAGTGAGCCGTGGTTGTGGACTACATTTCTCTACCTAGCGAAAATAATTGTACATATTTTGATTGAATGATCTGATCACCATTTTGATTGTCATTTTTCCTATATATTCTATAAATTTGTGCCCGAAACTAAAAGAAAATATAAAATGACTATCAAATAGCGTAACATAGGTACATAGTCGTTTTACTGAACACATTGTAAGTACATAGCACTAGTAACTCGTATAATGACATTGCACACTTAAAGTTGCCGTCAGACTTGCCAAGTGTCAGGCGCATGGCCGCTCCCCGGGGAGCTGCCACGTTTCAGTTCCTGGCTGCCGGAGTTATGCAACGCTAATACTTGCCGATAATGGGAAAGAACTATTCCAAGTAAATTATTCATATCAAATAATCTCAGAGTAGACTAGGGAAGGTCCACGTCTAGCAAGGTACTTACAAATGTCTAATAGACTCATAGAAATATTCTTACAAGTTTCATCTAAAGAACAGTCTTAGAATTGAAGGCATAGCAGAACCGTAGGAAATATGCAAAATATTTTTTAACTTAAAAGGACGACGTAAATAAATATAGAAAACAAATCAGCGTCTGGATACAAAATAAACATATTCTAGAGAATGTTGCGATCCTACTGAGAGCACTATACCCATTACCCAGCCCCCCTTAAATCTGAATGGGCGTGAATGAATCTCTTTTGTAACATCCTTTGCGACGTCACGTCACTTACAAGAAACGTGACCACCCATTCCGTTTTCAATATTATATTTCTGCTCATTTATTCCCCCCCCCCCCACCTTTCTTCTATAAAAGAGTCGATTTGAATATCTAAATTGGCGATCCGAAGTTCGCTCATTACGTTCACCTGCTAATTTCGCCGGCGCGCGATTCGACGCCTCGGCTCATTTTTATTGTAATTTATCGACGACGCGTGACTAGGCACTCGAGTTCGGGAGATGCAGGCAGCCGGTCGACGGAAACTTTTTAAATTCCCCCGCTGTAGCGTCTGAGTCGTTCGACGATGTATCGATTATAGAGTTTCGCGTTTAATGAGTTTTCGACTTAACACGAGGATAGGACATTAAACTAAGCTTTGTTTATGCCGTTAGGATAGAACATTACAGCTAAAGCTACGTCACGTTATGAGGACAGGGCGTTAAATATACACTTTGGTTATATAATGTAGAACTTTTTCAAACCCCTGATGATAGCACATTACACTTACGTTACGAGTAAGTTTAGTCATGTAAAATTATATTGTATAGTATTGGTTTTAATGTGAAAATAATATAAGTTAAAACCATAAGCAAGGTTTTGACTAAAATTAAAACGTGACATCACGTCTGTATTCCCCGAAGGGGTAGGCAGAGGGGTGTACTAAGCCCCCACGTTGCACCAGTTACGTTTAAGTCCCATGGAATAGGTGGTGAGCCTATT
>DWEE01002905.1:0-11030 GCA_018245755.1 Parelbella macleannani
TGGAATTTTTAGCATGTACGCTTTCCATTTATAGAAAAAAAATCACAAAATAGTGGTCTTACAGTCATTAAACAAAATGTTAATTAATTCCATGCAACGTAATTTTCGTCACATTCATTACGTTATTAATGAATAATATAAAATGTAATTGAATAAAATGTACTAATGATTTGTTGACTAAGAGTAGATCGAGCAATACGATCTAATAACGCCTAATTCTAAAGTTCTAATAATAAAAACAAACGCGCGAAAATTAAGCAAGTCAAAAACGTTTTTATGTCAAATAGGTTTATTCAATAAAACTATTTTCCAAACTGTCGTCCATTCTTATCCATATGTATATATATATTTTATTTTATTTTCAACACATTTATTGCATATTACTGATATATTCTTCATCCATTGCCTTGAATTTGTCAACCATGTCCTCGGGTACATCAACAGTGGAGAGATCTTCTGCACCAACCTCATCTTCCTTCTGTATCAAGATATCTATAACATTCTCACACGCTAGGCGACCTAGTGCATCTTTTTCCCATTTATGGTACTCTCGTAACACATAGTATACACCATTGTCTCTCAACACCTCTCGTCCATAACGTGTTGAGCATAACTTGTTCAAGGACTCAATTATCATTTTCCTTATGTCAATATCTGAATCTCTGACTTTGTCCTTTGGTAAATATTGCAGGGCTATTGGTAGCATGTCCATTTCTTCATCAGGATACTCCTCGTTCCCCATCAAAGGTGACAAGAGATATGTTAACAAGTTCACATCAGGGCTTAGTAGGAAACTGTGATTTTCAGTATCAAAGGTAAGGTTTCTTACAGTTCCGATAGCACCTCCTTGTCTTATATTAGACTGGACATAGTTGCAGAATGGTAATAGCTTCAATAGTGGTATATGTGGATTCTCATCTATCAGCCACTTCCGTATTCTTCGACTACAGCTCAGGTTGCTGAATGTTGGTGCTAAGTAATTTAAATTTGATCCTTTTTTGTTATAATCTGTGTTAACGAAAGCATTCATAACGTCATTCAAATGGGGTAGAAATGCTTGTACGTGTGTATCAAGGTTTTCTTCGAACCGTGTTATGTTTGATAGTATCATACAAGCTGCATCGGCATACCTTTTGTTCGGATTAAGAACATAACCTATTAATAATTCAATAAAGTTTTTCGCTGTGCTAGGCCGGTATTTAATAAGTTCCGCAGCCCCATGTTTGTTCGCTGACGCATTAACGAGCATCAGTAATGCATTCTTGGCTATTTCATCCACCTTGTCATCGGATAATTCAATCACACTTTGAATTAAACTGTCTTTGCTGAGTAATACTTTCAATCCGTCTTCTGAACCCGAAACACCAACCAAATGTTCTAAAGATATATGCTTCAAGTCTATCCTCGATTCTGGTTTTAGGAATTGTATTATTTCATCCAGTGGATCTTTTGCCATCTTTGTTCAAATTAAAACGTGTGAGTTAAATGGTTTGATGTAAACAATACAATATTTACTTGTTATGTCAACGTCTAAGTCGATATGCCAAATATTATTGTTTAGTGTCGCCACAAAGAACTAGTTACGCTGCAGACGGGGGATGCAGAGTTAGAAATTAAAGCTGAATCAAAAATGCTGCAATTACTTTCACTATATTAAAAAAAACTATTAACTAATTAATATACTCTTACATTCTAAATGTGAATCGCAATTGAATTTTATATGATTTTTATGACAAAAAAGACAGCAGATGCGTCGACGTGGGAAACCGGCCGCGAGGCACGTTGTGCTGCGTCGGCGCTGCAGTAGCCCATTGCCTATGGTGTGCGATGTGCGACGAGCGATGGGCGATAACTCGCTGCGATATGTAACAAGTTTGTAAAGCCAATAATATAATAACAAAAAGGCGTTTGCGCTTAAAACGATATAATTATTTGCCTGTTGTAGTTAAAAATAATTAAAATAATGAAAACTCTTATCACATTATTTAGATACATTAAATAAACAAACACACATATCTGTGTGTCTATTTTTTAGAAGGTACAGGTGAAGAATTTTTGCCGACGATTGTCATGACAAATTACTTTTCCCTCTTCAACATATTATATGAATTGTGATACTACTATCTTGGCTTACTATAACGAAGAAATAATCGTTTTTTATCTTTTAGGAAGTCTCAGATGTAAGATCATTTCCCACTAGGGTAGAGTCGCTGACATATAGTTTAACTTAAATAAAATACCTAAATTTTTGTAAATTTTCTATACACAAATTTGCACGTTAGCTAATAAAGTAGAACTTAATATGCTATTAAAGTGGAAGTGACACGTCACTTCAACTCTACTATGGTGAAAATTGAGTCTTAATCGAGATATATACTTTTAGATCGTATTGCCTCTTTAAACTTTTTATATTTTGCCATAATTCGGGAACTTAATATCTGTCACTTTATATACAATTAGATATATTTTTTAATTATCACTTACTATTTTAATAGGAATATGTTAAAACGTAACATCACGCCTGTAATTTCCGAAGGGGTAGGCAGAGAAGTGTGTTTCACCAGTTACGTTTGCGTCCCATGGTGAGCCTTTTCTCATACACCAGGCACAGATCCGGACTCCGAGTTGGTACTAGAAATTATGTATTAGAAAAATCCAATAGTACCCGACGGGAATTAGAACCTAGGACCTTCTGCTCGGCAGTCGCGCTTGCAACCACTCAACTAACGAAGCAGTCAAATGTTAGCTATAGGAATATGTCAAATAAAACAAGTGAACGCGTGCATTAAGATAAAATTTATTTAAAACATTAATCATTACAATAATAATCTTTGTATTCAACTGACTACATCTAATTCATAATAATCTTTCTAATTATTAATAGTAAAATATGATCGTAAGAGTAATGAATACGTGAAATAGTAATGAGTTGACATTTCGTGATTCTATTCTTTCCCGCTAATTGACAGATAACTTACGGAAGCGATATTGTAATACTTATCTGTGTATAAACTGGCACGAATGTTTTAAATTACTCAGCAGCGTGATATATGTATTTAAACTGGAATGAGTTGAACAACGAAGGAACAAAATTTTGGACCAGTTTCACATGTCTGAATTTCCTTAATTTAAAAAAGCATTAGTTTGTAACAAACTTGTTTCAGTGACATCTACTATCACGCAGTTCATATAAAAAAAATATTTCGTACGTCGATTTTTAAAATAGCTTCCGTATGTGCTTTTTAGAAACCAAAAGATGTTACAGAATTATGTGAAATAATGAACTAAGTATTCATAAATTCAGTGCTTAAATCTTGATTTAAATTCTTAATTTAGAAGTATTGTTATAATTAAAAATTATTGTTTTGGTTTATAGATCGAAACAATAAATTATTTTAATGCCTTTGAAGGCAATAAAGACACATCGTAAAGTACCGTAATTATTATAGTTACAAGTTTAAAATATTTTTCAAGCATTTAAGTATTATTCTATTGAAATAAATAAGTTTATTAAAAATATTAACGGTGTGACAAATTGCAGTGGCGACATCTAGCATCGAGTTGATAATAATGTGATTAAAATGCTATTTACACTAATCTGGACAAATATAAATTTATATCAAGGCACTTAGTATAATTAATTAAGCTTGTTCATGTTTTATTCTTAAGACATATTATTATTAAAGCATTATTTTAAAATCTACATTTTGCAGAAAATTATTAAAAGATATAATTACGTTTAAACTCCACAATCATATTTAATGAGTTGCCAAATGTCGAAGTTAGAGAATACACTACCAACATATAATAAAAATGGCTGCTTTGTAGTGAAAGCTTGTTCTAGTGCTCGTCAGCTTGTCTACTAAAGGCTTTATAAGCAAATACCTAATGAATATTAGATAAATTGTTACATATAGATTTTTAAAAATAAATCTCTCACGTACTATAATATAGAATGCAAATTCTATTTTTAAACTGTCAATGCTAAAAGTTAATATTTCAGCTCCTTTGCACATAGAAGTTTACAAATATTATCTAGATTACTAGTGCCTGCGTTCACATTTAAATACATTTAAGTTGTAGTAAAAATTATTTAATCATTACTGAAAGTGATGTCACAAATTAATATTACATTAACCAAAATAAAGTGTAGGGCAATTCAACGGCCAACTTATATTCCAACATTACTTTTTGTTCCATAGATTATAGTCCAATTATTATTATTAGTCCAAACTTATTATGAAAAAAAAAAAGTTTCGTAATTCTGTAATATAACTGCTGCTATAATTTTTGTCTATGGATATGACATTGCCTGGTTCTCGGTATTTCGTTCCTGGTGTCGTTGCCTGAGTTCCGAACTGAAAATGCAGATGGGTGTAGATGTACCAGAAGGGAACTATCCTTGTCTGGTGTGGTCCTTGTATCCTTGTGAGTGGGTGTTGGCCAATGTCTGTGCTAAAAGCTTATCTTCACATCAGCTGTATATGTCACTTGTAAATGAGGGAAAACATTCAGACGTTTAGCATAATAAGTTTTGGATGAAGCAAGAATTAATTTGTGAACATTTCTCTCAGCATCGCCACAACGAGCACGGCGACCATCGACGTCTTCAAGATGTCAGCATCTGAAATTGGAGTATTATCTTTACAGATCGTGTCAGCCTACTGTTCGAATTTACCCTTCCCTTAGGAGTAACCATGTGACTAAGGGCTTTTTGTCTATAATGTAGTATTTAAGGTATGCTATCATACGGGGTTCTTCAAGCGTAGCGTGAAAAAGTTCCTTCAGGGCTGCCAACATATTGATAGCCCTTGAAGTTGCAAATGTCCTTATGCGACGGTGATCACTTACCATTAGGTGGGCCGTTAGCCTATTTGCCTTGCCTTTTAACAAAAGAAGTACAAGAATTGATAACATACTTAATTACATCTGTTAATTTTGTTTTAGTACATAAACTCACAAACAGGTAGACAGGCCATCCGATGGTAAGTGGTTATCTTCTCGGACATGTCAACAGCGATTTGCGACCAAACTGCAGCTTCTCACATATCATGTATGTCAGTATATTGGATTACTAGGGAAGTATGCGCCTACCAGAAGCTCTAACCATTACCCAGGTTTCACTGTTAGAGAATGCCATTAGGGGTTAGAATAAAGAATAAGTAGTGAGCCTATTGTCATACACCGAGCACAGATTCAGACTCCGAGTCACGACTAGAAAACCAATAGTAACCCAATAAATAGGTGATAAAAAGAAGAGAAGAAAGCGAGATGTACCGCTGCAAGCGTGCTCATGTTCCCTGTAGCCGTTCTCGGTGTCGCAGAGGCAGATCTTGTCCTGCGGCGAGTGCACGCGCAAGTGCGGCGGCGCGGCGCCCGTCACATTGGGCGCGCCGCACACCAGCCCGTCGTTGCACTCGTCGCTGTTCGCGCACACGTGGTACAGCGCTGCAAGCAGCCTCCGTGACAATTACATATTACAGACAATAAAATTTGTTGTGTTGAATACCCTGAAATAACATTTTTAATATATATCTATTGTTTAATATATATGTATTTTTAATATAATATATTTAATTGATGTAGTTGGTTGAATACCGTTTCAATGAAGATAAAAATAATAAGATTCCTTGTGACTCCATCGTTCCACTTGACTGTTGGGCTCAATCTGTGTTAATTTGTGAACCATATATGACGTAACGCAGTAGTGCTGATATTTTGTCTGGTTACAGAAAACGTATTAGACAGATCTATTAAAAGACAAAGATTCAAGCTGGTCTACTAGGGTCGTCAAGCTTATAATTTTATATACATTAACTCATTTAGTAAATGTTAATATGAGTACCACTAATATTAGTCATTTTTTGTCCTATTCGAAATAGCCCACACATGCGTCGCTGCTACTAAGTACTAAGCTGGTCGCCTCTATTGTACAAGTGGCCATAACCACACCACAACAAAAACTGACTTTAACATAGATATAACTGTGATAGTGTCCATATTGTAAATATATTTTGTCATTTACCAATTATTATTTAAGTTCTTATGTTTTAGCATAGACTTTAAAGGTATATACAAATCATTTTAATTTTAAAATTTTAATAATATCCAAGATAAAATTATTATTCGTGAACGCGACCAAACATGCGACGGAACAGTTGAAAAATATAAATCAAAATATTAAAATCTTTTCTAAAAACGGCCAACAATCACGTTATCCAATAACCTTCGTGCTCTGAAAAGAGATTTCTACTTAGATTCGGCGGTCAGGCCACTAATTACAAGCGCAAGGCCGACGTTTCGTGTTCCGATCGGCCATACGATAACCTTTAGCTTGTTAGAGCACAGATTAAAAAAGAAATTATTAGTAAAACGTTCCTGAGCGGGAAAATGTCGCCGTGCCGCCATTGTTGTTTTGTTCCTAAATTAAATGAGCTTTCAATTATTGTCCATGGTATTTTTTGGATTGAGTTGTTTTTTGTTTCGCGAATGTGTCCAGTTAATATTTGTAATAGAAGACAATACATCTATGCAGTGTTTGTTACTAATAACGTAGTATGTTACGAGTAATTTGCATTTTTTCACTCACATTTTATCTTTAACCGTTTAGAATTAATAATATATCCAACAACTTTAATATATTATAATTTACAAAAACATTTCTGTTACTAACCAAATTTTGCAAATCTTGATATGTTATGAATACTTTAGATTTTTTCAATTTACTCATAATTTTCCCCCCAAAATACATAGTATATGTAGAGGATAATGGTTAAATAGAAATAAGATAAGACAGTCTAGAACAGTCTTTTTCGTGCTTCGATGTATCTCATAAGAGTAGAAAAATTGTAAAAATATGCAGATATTTCATCTGTAATATTCTTTATTTATTTCTTATGAGTTCATGGTAGGTTAGATTTTAGTTTGATGATTTGAAATTCGTTTTCATTAGGTATAGATGCAAGATTATAAGATATTAAGAAAGTATTTTACAAAAAGTATGTATAATATACCTGGTAAATTTAAATTAAATAAAACTATTTTTTTTTCTACCCTTTTATCATTCCACTGTTAGACACCGGTCTCCTGTCAGAATGAGAGGATTTAGGCCATAGTATTAACATAATACGTAAATACAACGTGACATGTGAGTACCTCATTTCAGTCTACCGTTAAAATACTATTAATGCTAGTGGAAATAATAATTTTTTTCTACCTTTTAAACGAAGGCCTATTTAAAAATAAATATTTTTGTTAATTAGGAAAGCGTGGTCTGTGATAGAGATATTTTGCACTCGGTGCCCTCTGCCTACCCCGTAAGGGACCTGGCGTGATAGGTTATAATAATACTATATTTTAACCAATGATGAACTTATACAGATAAAATTTACACTCATATTGCAAAACAAGTACTCGTATTTATCACGTCTATATTTGCCCTAGACAGGATACAAAACTACAACTTCCGGACGAGCCGCCAGTATCACAACTAACCACAGGAGATAAAATAACTGGTAGCTTAACTTTTATTGTCAGCTAGTAATATTGTTATTTTAAAATAAAAAATCAGTTTGCCGCCAAAAGAGATAATATGATGATATGATAGAGCCCATGATAAATGTAAAAGACGTCAGATCTGTAAGGAAAAAAATGTTTGGCACTGTGCGCTTTCTGCCTACCCCGTAAAAATTTTGACGAGTGTGTAAAAGTGCAACAAAAAAGATGAACTTTAATGGTAGATGTTACTTAGATTTTAAAGTAGACATTTCTAGAACGTGGTTGAAGTCTGGATCTGGGTCCGGCGTATGGCAATACGCTCACCGCCTATTCTATGGGGCGTAAACGCAACTGGTGAAACGTAGGAGTGTACTACACTCCTCTGCTTATCTCTCCGAGTATTACAGGCGTGAAGATACCTTTTTTGGAGAAATAAAACGAAGCAATAATCAAGAAGGCAATATCAGCTTAATATGCCACTTGCCACTGCAAATTTAAAACATGCACAATGCATACTAACAGGTTACCTTCGTAATGTATATGCGTCTTTACCTTGCTGCAGTAGTACATTATTTATCAAATTATTTCCGTTCACAAAAGAGTATACATACAAACTTAGAAATAAATCGTTGGTCATAAAATCATGCCGTAAAAAAAGGTAAAATCACGCTTATGTTTCCCTGAAGGCAAGCAGAGGAGTGTGCAATTAACTTTTTTTCTTGTAATGTTATACGTGCCATGTAATAGGGGCCAACCTAAGCCAAGCACAAATCTCGAATCCAAGCTACCATTGGGAGTTCAAACTCAGGAGAACACTATAATACTCTGCCCCACCCAGGTTTGAACGGAAGACTTCTTGCTTGGCAATCGCGTTCGCAACCAGTAGACCAACGAAGAATTAATTTAAATTAAAACAACTGTTTAAATATACGATTCACCAAATACTGTTTCGCTCGAGCGGTATTAATGACGGCTGTAAACGATAAACATTATTAGGGTCAATTATTTCAACACCACCATATTCCCCCTTCGCTGCCCCCGCCCCCTCCCACTACCCCTTTAACCGTAGGCCGAGGCCGCCGTAGGGCCGAACAATTCTCGTTACGATATATGGACATTTCAATACCATTCTGATATAATATTTGTTATATTTTTAAGCTGGGTCTTTAATGGAGTAGGCAGAGAAGCGCGTGTCAAATCTCTATCCTAGACCTAATGTGTTTCGTCTACATCCATTGTTCTCTTCTTACATGCACGTTTGTTGCAACTTTATGATATATGGTTGCAACTTTATGATATATGGTATATATGTATTTAACAACGGTAGTATTCAAATAATCGTAGTGTTTTAGGACTTTTTCCGTTCCAGAGGGCTTGGGTACAAATTCTGGTGTGTGCCTCTTAACAAAATGATGTATGTTCTGAAGATTTAAAATATTAGGTCCTTCTAAAAAGTCGTGTTGAGTCATATCCAATGAAAACCGATTATTCGAAATAGTTATCAAAAGTAATGTGATCGTAAAAGCTCTCCGTCAAAACCACACAAGCAGAACCGACGGCAGCGGGGTTTGCAAAAAAATTTTCGTCTGTAAAAAAATAACAAACAGCAGTTACAAGTGGCTTCTGCCGCTCACACATCTGCTACGGACCCCGAACCGGACGAATAACGAGATTACGTCTTATAATAGTAGCTCAGTCAGAGTATTTTATTCTTAGCGCAATAAATATTACATAGTATGTTTCCTATTCAGAATTGGTTATGCAGATATTCAGAGAATTTTTCCGATATCTTCCGAACACATTTGAACTTACTAATTAAACGAAATCAAGTGACAAAAAGCAATAGAGACAATTTTCCATTCTCTAATAAAACAGTACCTATACTAAATATGAACATATGACATTTATTGTATACAGCGCCATCTTGTCAAGAATAACGGTACCTACTAATAAACAAAGTAATATCGGAAAGGTCAGACTATGAATTAATGGCCTAACTAGTATAAGGCTGAATAATTTAACTGGACAATTTATCACTGGTCACTTCAAATGTCATGTTATATACAATATAATATAATATGTAAATGGTTGGTTTACACACATTAATTAATCTTTTTAGAAAGACCCAATACTGGCACTCATGATATAATAATTAATAGATTTATTACACGGTATCTATTAAAATATAACAACACTTGGATGTAAATTTAATTTAAAATACACTGCGGCCCGATTGTCTAGTAGATTGACAAGAGGCAAGAAAGATAGATAATTCTAATTACTCCCTTTTTAGTTTGTTTTAAGGTATGATAAATTATATACATACATCGGAAACTAATAGTAAAAAAATATACCGATCTTTTTTATTAAAATATATTATCAAATAAATCGTCATTCAATTAAGTCTGCACTAACTTATATCCTATAAAGTTGATCACGCCGTACCTTGCCTTGACAGATTAAATAAAATCAAAATATTCGACACAGGAATAAAAAAAATCTAACTATACTTATTTGCTTTGCTTTTTATCACCTTTATATCCTCTTTTATTGGAGTTCGTAGAGCTCATTTTTACTTTATTGTTATTTTTATGTCTTCCTGCCTAGTCCCTTACGGGGTAGACAGAGACGAACGAGTCCCAAATACATCTCTATCCTTACAGAACTGACGTGTTTATTATTTAGGTTATTCTCTACACGATACACGCACACAGTTTCAGAGACTGTTTACTCCCCGTCAGCCAGTATCTGGCCTTTTTGCTCAATATAGGTGAGTCTTGGCCGTTGACAAAACTATCAAATTGAATATTTCGTTCTAGGAACTTTTTTTCAAAGCATCCATGCCATTCTGTTTCTTAATCGACATTTTCAAAACCCATAATTGGATATTAATTTTGAAACCTGTCGAACTATTTTTTTCCTTTTAATATGTGAGAGTTACGATACCTTTAGTCTGTGCCTCGCATTGTCCATTCACTGGGGGCAAGTTGTCACCACACAGGCACCTGGTCACCGAGTCGTAATGGGTCCGCACGCAGGACGAGCTGCTGATGCCGGCGCACTCGGCTTGGCGGGAGCAAGGACGGGCTGGAATAGAGGCAATTGGTTAGCGCGCCATCTATCAGATATATCTACAGAAACTAAATTGTAGCGTAATATAATGTTGGCTAAGTAACTAACTTATTTTAAATTAATTTATTTGTAAATCTTCCTACGTTTTATATTTTGGAAGTTTACAAGTGAGTCACATAACTGATGAAGGGTTTTACATAAAGGGTAAGATGCTCAGAGAATTTATTGTAATTAATAGACACTATCCAATTGAAATGACAAAAGTTTTAAATTCTTAAAATTATTAAAATTCTTAGTTTGCGAGTATTCATTGCAGTAACTTCAACTTTTAAATATCGTTTTTTAGTCCTTATTCTCGTGTTGTCCTAAGCAAAGCCTCACTTCAGCACTTTAAGCTCGAATACCTAACACGGGGTATTGCCATTCACATGTTACCTATTTATAATATGAAAAAAATTATC
>DWEE01002906.1:0-11030 GCA_018245755.1 Parelbella macleannani
ATCACGCCTGTAATCCCCGAAGGCGTCGGCAGAGGAATGTAGTACACTCCCACGTTTCACCAGTTACGTTTTAAGTATATATAAATATAAGTATAGCCTTCTCTAAACTTCAGAGTTATTCAATAAAAATTATGAACTGTAAATAACAAAAAAAATTTTTTCCCCGTTAAGTTTTTTCCATCTATCTTTCTTCGTTACGTTAACTATTTTATTTTGTGCCAAACCCAAATTTCTTTTATTTTGTAAAGTTATATAATATTAAGCTTTATTATTACATTGTCATAGTACGTACGCTAATGAATTGATAAAAAAATAAAATTCAAGAAATAGCGGGAACGGAACGTCAGGTTTGCTTAGAATGAAATTCGCGCCATTTTTTTTGTCAAAGTGCATTTTCTCGTGTGACCTTTCGTGGAGCTTCCGAACGCATTTGTTTTTTTTCTGAAAAAAGAATGGCGAGGACAGAAATATTTCCCACGGCAAACAGGTGTCATGGGAACAAAACTGTTGTGTTGTGTTCGCCTGTGTTTAACTAGAGACTGAACGTAGAACAGATATAATTATAACTAAGCGACGAACTATTTCTATCTATCGATCGATAGCTGTGCTAATCATAAAAAACCTAAGATATTATTCATATGAAAGTGATTACCTTGGACTAGACACTACATATATCTTTGTCGCAGCAAATCTACTGAAGTCTTTTTTGTCTTGAAGCCCTGTGAACATTAGTACTAAACAGTTAGAAAACCATGATTCTCTACCGAGCCGCTGACATTGTGGCAAAGTTTTTTTATACAACGTTTACTAAAACCGCAGCTAATGCGCCAGAGTCCGTGGGGAAATAATAAGGCGGGAAGAGGAGGGAGGGGGTCATTCACCGCTCTTCATCAAACTACGTTTACACGACTTAGAAGATTTACTAAAATATTTATTTTACCCACTAGTTGTGTGCTTTTTATGTATTTTATAAACTAAATACTTTAGTTCATACGTTTTTCTCTACGTACAGAAATATGTATTTTCCAATCCTGAGTTCACATCGATTAACTTTGCTTTGGCTATTAAGAAAAGATAGATGCATAAATTGTACTACAAGTATGTCGCTAAAATTGAAAGATTTTAAACCAGCATAAACGGCGAGGAATTGTTTTGGAAGGATTTTATGCCACCTTACTTAGAAAACTGTTACTTGTCAGCGTGTAAAATTATCCAACAATATCAGAATTTTGTTTACATAAAGTTAAACTAAAACTGAAATAATAGTCATTAGTAACCATGATATATCGATATCAAAAATTGCCATTCCGTCCAGAGCAAATGTGCGAGTTTTTACCAGCACTTTTTTAGTAGCAAGCTTAAGTCAGGCAGCTATTCAGATCTTACTCTAATTTGAATTCGACTTGTAGTATCTTCTGTACGTTCTACACAACACATTTCAAAAACAATTAGACACCTATTGTATCGCAATGCAGCCAACATTGGGCAATACAAAAGTTGATTGGCAATCTTCAGACGCCGCTCCTGTGCACAAAAGCTCAATAAAAACTTAGTTTCAATCTGCTTGTAACTCTGTTTGATTATGATTATATGTTGCTTATTAAGCCAATTATTAGCTGAGATGGACAGATAATATCTATTGTAAGGCTCTATTAACATAGAGTTACTGTCAGTCGTATAGGTCAGACGTGGGAAAGCTCTACCCGTGCTAACGGATATAAAGTACGCGTTTGCCTGGTAAATATTTCATTTCTGACAGCCGATGGTAACCGATAATGGTAATATGATAATGTGGATTTCTCTATTTGGAGCACATTGTTGCAATGTAAATCGTTTAGTACCTAGCCTAGAGATTCAATGTTGGGGCACGACCGACCGTATGACGCCTAAAAAGCGTATTTCGTGCCTCTTTAATGACAGAAAATGTCCGCCACCGCGGGCACTAGCGTGTAATGAATATTTAATTGCGTGGAAATATTTTGAGAACGCCACAAAAGTGACTCGTCTAGCTTTGTTAGCCAATAATTACGGCCGTGATTGCTGCCGTGGGGTTACGTGTTGTATTGTCAGCGTAGACCGTGTGACAGGGTGGGAACTTGAGCAGTCGTACTGTGAAATCTATTAAACTAAGGCTTTGAAAAGTGATATGTATGATGTAGTATTAAAATATTTTTTTTAATATTTCCATAGTAAATTCAACATATAAAACTCAAAACAAAACAAAAACATTAGTAAATAGAAGGACTAAAATAAATACAAGATATTTTCGTTTCCTAATACCATGAACAGTTTAAATTTCTTGTCGGATCAATTCATATTCAACATTATTTCCAGTAAAAAGTGGTTCGTCGCTCGCTGCTCTCAGTGAAACACTCAACTTAACGTGGGGACAATAAATTTCTCAGTAATATCCGAGACGTAGGATAATTGCCTATTCAACTGCGCTCAGGTCTTCTTTGCACACAGCCACGTCAAATAATACTGATATAATTTGTTGAATTCACACTATAGCATAAACATTTTGAGACAAAAATTCCTTTTAACAACAAACTCTCATAAATATTTTGATATTTCGATACTATCATTATTAAATTGAAATACTGATTATTCTGGACGGTTTAGATAAAATATTCTTTTTCAGATTAGTTTAACGTTAAACAATTTAATACTTAATATACTTTTATAATGTTTATATCTTTTAATACCGTCTGCTTTAATATTCAAAATAATCAATATTTTTTAGATATAATAATCCAAGAATCGACTACATCTACATTTGTTTTGCCAGTAATAATATCGTCTTTAGCTATCATCAAAATCATTATCAAAATGATATACGTAGTCTATGCGTTATGTCAATTTTTTGTCTGTACACATAAACGTGGGAAGCAGATGCGCCTACCAGTCTGTCATTTCACTAACGGTACTCCGATGGATTGTATGACGATGCATGATTCTATTATAATTGAGGCGGCCCATGGCTGTAATTTCCTTAGCTCAACTGTGATGGTGAATATTCTCTATCGTATGTTTAGTTTCCAAACTAAATTTAAAACAAATGTTATATTCTATAATCATACACAATACATATCTGAATAAACTTTTAATTCCTACAATTCAACGCATTATTGTCTTAGCAAAAGTACTGACATAATTTAGCACTATTTTTTAACAGTCTACATTCATAGTTTATGATTCTCTGTAACCATAGACAAGTGCCTACAATGTGTCAGTGTGTGTTCGTTTTGATTTTAATAGCACTAGGAAACAAAACGGGGTCAATCACACTTGTGTGTAACAACGTGCTTAGTACTAAATTTGAAAGTCTCACGGGTCTGTGTCTGTCACTTTTGTGTCTATCACCTTTCCGACTGGTCCGCAACAGTATTTTAACGGTAATGACTTCGAAACGTCGTGCGACTCTGTTTACGACCATCACATGTTGGATTTGTTTTGTTTGCACTATTTTTCTGAATGAGCTTTATAGTTTTTATGTTAAATAAAATTATAATATATTTATGTATAAAAAGTAGGAGTGTATTACACTCCTCTGCGAGAATTACAAATTAGATAATAAATAATTTCCCCTCAGGTGAAATTAATATGCTTGCGTAATTTACATAATTAATACATTTAAGCCAATGGTTCTTCAAGCATGGATTGTTTTAGTATTTTCAAATGCATAAATCACTTATGTTATGAACGGTTAAATATAATGATTACGCGTAATTGTAGTAGATAATTGTGGAATTAGTTTACTCAAGTCGTTACTGTGCGTTGAGAGATAAGCGATACAGAGCTATGACCAATCACGTTTATATAGTATACAAACGTGATTCGTGTTATATACTAACAGTAAGTACTGGCATATGGAGGGTTGGTACATTTGAGTTTCGTGTACCATTCCCCTTTTTTTAAATATTATTATATGATCTCTTTATTCTTATTTTATAATCACGCCAGCTCTCTTATGGGGTATTCAGAGAGCACTGAGTCCTAAATATCTCTATCATTACAAAACGGAGACCTGATGTGTTTTATGCGATGCGCGCACGTCGGCAGTCCGGTACCATTCTATTTACGTAGATCATTTCATTTGCATGGATATTCAAATACGTCAATACAACGTTTCGGTGTCGTGATATCTATATCTAACTATCTGTACCGTGTTAAATGACACAGTGATTCAAAAAGATCCATATCTCTGAACAGATATGTCACAAAATCCTAATTACTAAGGACTTAGCGCTTCGAATCATATCAATGCTGATTACTCATTAATACTGATTACTTATTAATACTGATAGCCACTGATATCTTAATGGCTTTGATTCCATCTTCCACCTTTAATCCAGCAGCGAAATGTTGAAAAATGTATTAAAACCTGAACTTACAAAATCATGTATTTTCAAGGCTACTAGGTATTTGTATTACATAGTTAGGAAAACATCATAAGTTAGTCTGCACTCTACCTACTCTAAGGCGTCTGTACAATCTGCCATCCGCACTAAGGCATCTTGGCAGACTATGGCTTTAAACCGCTTATATATTAACAATATAGGTATGTAATAATCATAATAAAGGACAAGAGTTATTCTAAAGCAAACCTTATTGTAACAATGCAACGATGCAAAATATACTAATAACAACTCATTAATATTCCTGGTTCAAATAGATTTTTAAAAACCTTTTTTCAGCCACAATTCCAAATGCAGACTTCAAATGTATCAACCCTATATTTAGGTCGCGGCTATGTAATAGGAACTACATAACTTATTAATATCGAAAGTTAGCACAAAGGGCAATGGATATCGGTTTGAATAATCGTGTATAAACTTTCAAAGTAACTGTAAACTTAACTTACATATAATATATAACGATTATTCATTTGCATAAGTTCATGTGTCTTTGGTACAGTAGAGTAGAACAAATTGTATGACAGAATAACTTGCATTATAATGTATTTACTGTTTTGTAATAGGTATCTAAAACTACGTTATGGTATTATTTCATATATATGTTGACTGGTAGAAAATGCCACTTGGCATTAAGTCCGCCTTTTGTTACCAACAATAAAGGATAAATAAATAAATAAATATATTTATATCGATTCATCAACCAGTCATGGTCCCACTGCTGGACATAGGCTTCTTCAATAGCACGCCATGCTACGTAATAATCATAATACATAATCTATACACAATCGAAAGTAAATCCGCTTGTTCTGTAAAATTTCATATCAAAATTGCTGAAGCCGTCATCTATCTATATCGAGATATGCATAATGCAAGGAAGTGTTTGGTAACAGATGTAAGATTGTGATATTGTTTAAGCTTTCGCGCAAATGTGATCTCATGTAATAATACAGTAGCTGAAGCCGTGTGTGGATCTGTTTATCCGTAAAATATTCCAGACGACGTTGTCACGGCACTGAGTCATGGTGTAGTGACCACGATGCTACACGGTCAGGGGACATATTTATTTGTCACTCGAACGCTTGGCTTTAAGTTTACTCCTTTGTAGATAGTAAGAATATCAATTTTCTTATATCTTGGAACATACCCACACGCGGCCATCTGATCTCAAAGTAAACATCAAGAACTTGTGTTACGGTAACCAGACGGCTGATACTCGACGTATATACCTACATATAAATATTTTTACACACAGACGCACAACAATTACTTGTGCTCATCACACAACAATTTATTCTGGTTGGGAATTGAACCCAGAACCCCAGTTAGGTTCACTAACCACTGCACCAACGGGCCAGTCGATAATGACAAAATAAATAAAAGAAAATCTTAAAAACTTGAAGACGACGCTGAAGTGTTCTGTTCAGTTATTTCATAATGTTATTATATTGATTCAGATTATTCAAATGATATTTTAATAAATGAATGTCAACTTTTAATCAGCATCGATGAAGGAAACGATCTAAATATACACACATGTAAATTCTGGACAACATTTTCGCTCAGACGTTTAAACCATGTCTATTTAAGTTTGGTCAGCATAGAACTTTCTCATTATGAAAAATGCTTGTTCTCGATGGATGAATAATAAATCGATTGTCGATGAAGAATATTATAGGTATCACAAATTTTAATTTAGAGGCACATACAAAGCGAGAACAGGAATGGACGGTACAAACCGAAACTGATATTTACTGCAGCCAGAGTTTATTTTGCTCCAGATGTCTATAAATACAGCACTTATTTTTGGAAGGTCCACGACTGCCGCTAATTCTCCATCAAGTAATCATACACGAATGTACGAACTAGACACGTTTAACATCAACTCTGAACGTTACTAGTTACTTGGCTGGGATACACGCGTAATTAATTTTGTCATCAAAAATTAATATATTCATATAGCCTGCTCTTGTAGATCGATTTGCTTAACTCAATTTAATTCCAATTAATTGTATTTCAAGACAAAATGTAAGTTGTTATAAATTGCCCGATATAAGGCAATAGTTTCTTCATATATTCCATTGTGGGAAATAAATGTAACTGGTGAAACGTGGGAGTAACCTTCCCTTCTCTGCTGACCACTTCGCCGTGTATAGGTGTGATGTTACTAAATTATTCATTCGTATTGCTACTTCGCTATTGATATATTAATCGTGTGTGACTCAGAAGCATCATCTGTTTGGACTGGTTTATATATCTTGAAATAACTGTACAGTGTTATACGTAACATGGTTATTTCACAAGCGTTCGTATGTAAATGTTGCCCTTACACAAAACACGTTTATATTACCGCTTCATATACTGACCCTGGAAACATTTATCACTGTGAAATAATAGTAGATTGCATCTCCTATTGGCAAAAATAACTCCAATCTGTAAATTAAAAAGAGAAATATTTCCAAGCACTCCTTGTCATGTAATTGTTTTGTAGAATTTACCAGATTCGTGCTATTGAACAGCGACATCTTTTACAAGATGATAAGTCGCAGTAGAAGTTAGTGATAAAAAACTTATGACTCTTCGTTCGTACTATTTTGTTATGAGCATCTATACCCAACACTCAGCATATACTCCCAGGTTAACCAAATAAAACCCAGAGTGACTTGATATTTTCTATAAATCAAGATCTAAATTTGGTTCATGCCATTCTATAATAATAAACAAAATGTTTATCGTGTATATAAATAATATCTCAAGCGAACATACAATTTGACATTGCATCGCAGCGATTTTAATACAAATAGCTTTCAAATAGAGCAGATATTTTAATGACACGCGACATGTTATGACACGGCGCAAAGCCAAACTGTGTAGCTTCATTAAATTAATACTAGGGCTGCCGCTTAAATAATATTTTTATTTAAATAACATTAACTGATTTAAAATTTAATTTATATCTTTGAAAGTACTAATTACTCTTCAACCGATACTCACGATCACGATTCTTGAATGGTGAATCATCCACACGACTAGATATTTATACTATATATGTTTCCAGTCCTGGACACATCGCTCGAGTGGCCGACAGCTGATGGGGAAGAAGGCGCATCGAGTGACGGCCATGTCTCTCTATAAGAATCATAGTTCACCCTCCTACCAGATAGTCTTACAACCTAAAGAAGACAGCGGGAGGTTGCTGGATTCGTAAGGCCCTGGCTTGATAACGATGAAGCTGGAATACTATCCAATACATCTCCATAAATTCACATGGTCACAAAAACTTGGTACATTTTTGTTATATTTAACATTATTGTATTAATAATCAAATTTACAAAGTGTTAAATACTATTATACTTCTTCTTCCTACTATTGTAGGAAAAATATCTAATAGTCATATTGACGTAAGTGTAATTGATAAAGATGTCTTAATAATAGTTTGGTTAATGATAGGTTAAGTATCAGAAAGGGGACCAAGCGAGTGATATAAAAACTAGAAAAATCACAAATTTATTAATAATTTTAATACACCCTTGTATTACTGCTACGGCGTAGCGTCTAAAGGCTACAAATGTACCCTGTTTGTGACATTTTTATTAGATAGGTTATATTTCAAAAATATTGCTCTTGTTTTCAATTAAATCGTAAACATCAATACACAAGTATGTAACCGAAAAGCTTTTTCCAATATCTTCAATGTACACGTGTTAATCGAATTTATACAAACACATATCCCACGCTGATACACGCGATTTAAGGTATCGTTAGTTTTTCAGTATAACCGTAGTACTTTTTATTTGTACATACGTAAAACATCATAAGTTGTTCGTTGTTAAAAAAGACAAGACCTAGTATAGGACAAATTATACTGAGAAGACATTGCCTCCGTGGCGCAATGGTTAGCGCGTTCGGCTGTTAACCGAAAGGTTGGTGGTTCGAACCCACCCGGGGGCGGTATTTCTTCAATACTTTTTGTGTCGTTTTTTGTTCAATAACATATACTTCAAACCAAATGTAATTCAAATTATACTAAGAAATGGCGTAAAGGTTTACACCACGAAGGTTGCATGATCCATGTAACTTATAACGCTGACGTCACAGTCCTGCTACGTCGTAGCATCAAGTACAGGACATGACATACATGCGTGCTAATAGGCCATAAGTGGTCCGTTTTATGACATTTCAGCACGTTTATGTCACATTAAGTACCAATTGATAGTTTTCCGGGAGGAGTTAAACTTATTGTTTTTTATATAAAGAACGTTTATAGATCTTTATGCGTACTATATATTTTACTGACGCGATCAAACATCTAAACAATAATAAAACTGCCTTTAATTACACTGGGTGTAACTGAGTTACAGAAGGTACGGCGAAAAGGAGAAAAATGTCATGATGGGCCCCAGACGGGAAGAGGCCTCATTCCTACAGCGCTCCATTACAAGCCTACACCCAGCATCAAAGCATTTTGCAAAAAATACTATATCGTTATTACCACGTGCCTTTTAAAATTATTTATAAGCATTCGTATTCAAAAAATCTTAGAAAGACACCTACATCCATTACGAATTTCATATCCTATTTATTGTTCTTTTTATTGTTATCTCCTATCTCACCCTGATGGAATGGAAAAAATAGCTTTTGGAAATGCTTCCTACCTTGCTATACTTATTTTTAATATAAAATTAAAAAGTAAACGTGCCCAATGTTCAGCAGTGGACATTAGTGGACAAAATTCATGCTGACGGTGAAAGCGATGAATCAAAAGTACAGTTACATCGTTTAACAGAAAACAAGTTTTCAAATTTTAGAAGTATGATATTAAACATTACAACTTCCGCGTGTCTACTGCAAATCATCATGTTTTCTTATTAAAACATTATTTCTAACTGCTTCCCTACCAACCAACACTTTAATTCACTACTAAACCATAAAATATTACACTCGTTTATCCAGTAAACATCCTTTTCAGCCGGCTCCAGGCGATCATGCAATTGCATTTAAAATTCGAACATGCGTCCGCGGGTCAGACCAGAGCGAGCGTTTTCGCTCAAGTGAAAGCTAAGCTCTTCTGAAAGTGTAGATGCTGCCCAGGCTGGCATCCGCCTAAAATGGGGTGATCGGGCGCGGTGGTGTCGTATTGCGGGTATAAAAAGGAACGCCGCTCCCCGCCGCCGGTCAGAACGGCTCCAAACGTAAGTACGCACGCACGTGCTGCCCCGTGCGTCTAGTGAGTGCATCGATGACATCGCGAGTGATTCGATTTTAAGTGACACGGGACCTCAAGGACGCGGCAACTGATTTACCGAGTGGATTGGATTTTTAATTTGTGTGCAGTGGTTGCTGTAACTCCAGTGAGTTTCGCGATTGTTTATTGTTACGTGGTGATGGATTGTTGGACGTCCAATCTACCTTCGAAGTGTGCTCATGAGAAACTGCTTCTGAAAGATCTCAAACTGTATTAATACCTAGTTAAATTGAGTTACATTGTAATTTTGCATTATTAATTGCATTTTCTGCAAGTGCTCGAAAGTGGTATGGATTCTAATTAAAAAGCTATTTAAATTTGAATGAACAATGAATGACCACTACCATTAATTAAAGTAGAAGTACAGTACTTAATTACGCCATATTCATAGTAAATCTTAGAACCGACAAATTGCTTCCAATCAATCCATCGTCCATTGCCATAAAAGACAATAAACAACAATCCACAATCAACTAAATCCGTTGGCGTCGCTCCAGGCTCGCATTCCTGTGACGTAACATCCGCGAAGGGCTGTTCGAAATAAGCTAATAAAACCGCGCGCATAAAAGTCGGTATTACGCAAACGGCGTTCGAGCTGGCACGGTTCCCAAACCGGCTTCTACTCGGGTTACAGCCACAAATAGACGCGCGGGGCCGCATATATTCACAACGCTTGAGTAAACGAACGATCATTCGGATAACGTGTACTGTGCTTCACAGGAAGGCTCCAGGGCTCTGTTCTCGTGTCTCGACTAGCCCAAAAGTCTCGTTAGACCTCCGAAAATGTCGAAGGGTCCTCCAGGAATGCAGGAGGGGGCCGACGATCCCGATCCGACCCCGTACCTGTTCGTGTCGCTGGAACAAAAGCGTATCGATCAAAGCAAGCCCTACGATGGCAAAAAAGCTTGCTGGGTACCCGACGAGAAGGAGGGATTCGTACAGGGAGAAATTAAGGCTACCAAGGGCGATCTGGTGACCGTCATCCTCCCAGGAGGCGAGGTAATGCATTAGAGTGGAATGATTAATGAATTATAACGTCCAGCTAAGAATTATTCAACCTTAAACTGATCATGAACGAAAATATGTATCACACATATCACTTTCAATATAGTGGTTATTAAGTACATATATTGCAATAATGTCATTAAAGATATAAGAACAATTGAATTTAATAGTAATATTTATTTTAAGGTACATATAATGCAGTTTAAGAAATTAATATTTTAACAGATATGATTAAACATTATTTACTAGGTAATTAAGTATTTTAATATAGTTTAAAATTTTGGTTATAGAATTTAGAATTATTTCTGGTATTTCACAGAAATTGATGACATTTGACAAGAAATTAGTAGCAACACGCGTCTGCA
>DWEE01002907.1:0-11030 GCA_018245755.1 Parelbella macleannani
TGTGTGTGTAGGTGAGTGTGTAGGTGTGTGTGTAGGTGTGTGTGTGGGTGTGTGTGTGGGTGTGTCTGAGTCTGTGTCTGTGTCTGTGTCTGTGTCTGGTTCTGGTTCTGGTTCTGGTTCTGGATCTGGATCTGGATCTGGATCTAGGTCTGGTCTGGATCTGGGTCTGGGTCTGGTTGTGGGTCTCTATCGCTCTCTTTCGAACATTTCGAACATTGCTGTAATTTCAATGTAAATAAATTACCTATAATCTGTACGAGATTATTTTTACAGGGCAATGAATAGCTGTACACGATTGGATGAAACTGATATTAGGTTTGCGTCAATAATGCACTAATGGGGTGTTATGATTATGACAAATTGCTAAAGCTTTATACGCGCTGTATGAGAAGATTGCTCGATGATCGATCACTTCCCTTGCGAGCATGACATAAATATTGTTTTCTAGCATCATACATTTGATAGTAGGTATGTTGTAACTCCAACATAACACTTTGTTCTGGTTTTGTAATTTATAGTCCAACCTAACCTAATCATTATCATCAACCTATCAGTCATGTGTGATTTATGGAGACAGTTATGTAATAACGATATTATGACGATTTATTTAACAATTTTGTACACACTGAATAAATTAGAAACAATAATCATACTAAAGAAATTCTACACAACGGCGCTACTCATCCCTTAAAGATATATTTTGGAGCAACATTCTGTTATATCAATTTATTAAAATTAATGCATGGCGGTAAGTTTCGTTATGGCTTTAAATTGCACAGAGACTCTTTGGGGGGTCGCGAAAACTTCCGCTTTCGTAAATGTTTCGTAGAAAGCGATCGACCCACAAAGGGGAATTTCACTGATCGGCGCGGACGTACAACTCATGGAATTGACCAATCCGTTATTGGCCTTCATTTCTCCAACAGTAATAATATGTATAAGGATTTTTCTGTTCCCTTCAAGAGTAACAACAATTGCACTGCTATAACAAACGTGGTTTCTGTGTTAATACATTGATACGTTGTTTTAGAGCATTATTCATCCATGTATGTATGTTCAAAATATGATCAATTAACCACGTTTTTCCCAGCGATTTGTGTGTATCTTTAATTTACACACACAAATACACTTGTGTGTGCGCGTGTGCGTATGATGTGTGCATGTATATCTACAATGTGTTTGTAAGTCAAAGTTAAGTACAGTCGCCAAATTTCGTCCCCAAGTCAAATATTGTCCCCTAGTGTATTTCTTGTAATAATCAACGCTATCTTTTTTTTCATTCCAAATCGATAATTAGGTAGTTACGTAAATCTACCACTTTGAAAATGTAAAGGTGAGACGATGCTCTTGGAAAAAGATACCTATTTAAAAAAGATAATGAGTGAGTGAGTTCAATGACTTTTTTTTTCAAAATACCATTTGATCTAGTTAAATGTTGATACACTTGACTTATTTAGATATTTTTTTGTCAAAATGAGCTGAATGAAAATGAATTGATTGAGTATAGAATATAGAATATGGTTGAATATGGTATATAAAATATATCTTTTATTCTATATTCTATAACAAATTCATTTCATTTACGTACTAATTTTTCTGATCTCAATATCGTCCCCGGGGATTGAGTTAGGCGCCTTAAACGGCATTCTTCTAATTTATCTTATTTTGGTAAAATTGCGATTGATTAGTTTGTAACAATGTTTCCGGGTCTTTGATGGTTTGTTGCAATAAAGGAATATTATACCTCATGTTTGACGCTTTATTCAATATTCTACATATGTTAATTTTTTTATAAGCTTTTTTTACAAAAAAGGGACGAGTTTTGACGACTGTACCCCATAAATAAATAATAAAACTACTAGGCTATAAATTACACGATACTCTGTTGGATGATTCATAAGAAAGAAAACAAGAAACTACTTACGGTCCGTATGACAAATTCTCCACAGGCCAGACACAGTGATCTTCGCGATCAGCCCGTGCTTGCCGGTCCCGTTGAACGCTGGGTTGAGCATGTTCTCTTGCGTGTGCAGCCAATTATTGGTGGACACTGCTACCAGAACTGCCACAACGGCGGTGCCCGCGGAGAGGGGAGTCAGCAACCAAAGGCAGGCGACGGAGGAGTCTATCTGAGCTACTAGGGTCGGAGACGGAGGCGTTGGCCTGGAACACACGAGAACCTTTTTTAAACTAGCTTAAAGTCAATTAGAAAATTATTGTATTATTACAAAATGTTACATTGAAAGCAAATGAATGTAACATTACATTATAGTTTTATACATTGCATTATAGTTTTATATCTGTGACGAAACATGTCATCATAACATGAGCAAGTATTACAGAAGAGTATTCATTTATTTTGAAAGTTAAAGTTATTCTTTAGCATGCGAATCACGAGAATACTTTTATTCATGCCAAGGTTTGATTTTTTAACCTAGCATATGTTTTGTCTACGCTATTGCTCAGAATGAGACCTGCTTTTTTCTAACCACTAATTTAAGTAAATATCAGGCATTATATAGGCTTAAAAAATATTCACCAACTGTTGCTCGCTTTAAGCAAACAGTCAAACGTTTAAAACATGTATCTGAGAGTGCTATTACTAAGTATGTTAATAACTTTTTCAAAATAGTTTAAACTATATAAAATATATTAAAGTATTTATAACCTTAACCTTTTTTATTAACTTGCGTCCTTCGATGAAACTAAAACAGAAAGCTGCTAATTAATATGCTTGCAAAAATAAATTTAATAAAAGTATATACCTAATTTTAAAATTGAGAGTTAAACATTATAATTTTTTTTTATCATAGTGCATAAGTCAATCAGATATAATTTAAAACCAAAAAATATAAAAACAACCCAAAATAACGTATAAAATAAAATGCTTAAGACGGTACATTGTTCATAAGTAACATGAATAATTATATCAACTGACAGCTCATTTAAAGAATAATTAGCACCGAATATGTCTTACTGCCTCAAGGTAATAGAATATTAAAGAAAATAAAGTATAATGTACTTTCAATAAACATAATGAACGTTGATTCGTACTGACAAAAAAGCAAAAACCAGCTTTGGTGACGCGGGAAACCCAACCCGGGCGCTTTGATTTACAGTTGCTCTTTTATCCCGGAATTGACTGGAAGCTGATAATCGGGCTTATATTACACAATGTTTTATATAATGTGAGCGCTAACCTGGGCGGGCGGCGGCTGGCTATGGCGCCGCTGAGCGTGGGCGCGGGCTGCGCGCGCGCGCCGCGCGGCAGCGAGGCGTGTACGCACTGCGCGCCGCCGCCCCACATGCCTTCCTTCCGTCTCACTACAAACAATAATAAAATTATTATTATTATTATTTCATCACGCCAACACCCTTGAGGGGTTGGCAGGGGGCACCGAGTGGGCGTATGAAGAGAGCGATAAGTTTAGAAGAAACACATCAAGTCTGTTTGGCTAAAGATATTTGACCCTCGCTCTTCTCTGCGTACATCAAAATAATCTTACTACTTAATTATATGCACAGATGATTTATAAAGTGATTAGCGAAAGCCGTTATGGTATTATTACCATACGTGACATATAAATATCAAAGCAATATGAACTTAATTAAACTACTAATTGCACACTTCCTAGCAGTTTCACATATCATACTCAACGGAAGATCGATTAAATTAAAGCCTTGAAAGCTCTGTAATGTAATTAGAAAATAGCTGCCTTTGTCTACCAAAGGCTAACATTTTATTGATGTGAGATGATTAAACCGCAATGAGATATTATGAACAAATATTATTTATTAAAATGTTGCATCATAAATATTATATTTCGTGAAAGTCTAACGCTTTAAAGGTTCTGATTTGATTATATGACCACATAACTTTCTCCTATTTTTGAGGACCATGCTGTAAGCTTAGACCTCAGTAAGAAGATAATCTTTTTAATTTAATACAATATGATAGCATAGTGTCCATCTTATTTGCTTCATCTTTTCCGTCTACCATAAACTTCTGAAACTGTAGTAATGTGCGTTTCATAGTCCATAATTTAATTTTGAAAATAGAACTCGGTTAGTTTTATTTTTATTGGTTACCATTATGCCTACGCGTTCTCCGCAGAATACAAACTTTAATACATATTTTGCGTAATGAAGAATATTAAATGGCTTATAAATTACATAAGTTATTATGTTTCCTTTTATTTTGTTGGTGCTTGTTGTTCCACAAGTAATCTTATTCTAATATTTATTTTATTTAATGTTCCGCTTATTTTGGAGTATCCACAATAAGGATATAAAATGGCTAATATTTCCAACCACTGGTACATATAAATTGAAATTACTTCAGCACTGCGGAGACGAGCAAAAATTGTTGAGCAGACCTATTAATAAATAGAATAACTGTTGTACCATACACGATGTTCCTATCATTACCATCATGAGCCTGTTTAAGACCACTGCTGGACATAGGCCTCCCCTGGCAGGTTCTTGCCCATAATGCCCCTACTAGGTATGTGGGTTGGGAATGGCTCTTTTCTTACACCTAACTGTGATGCTGACGTCGGAACTCGCATTTTGTTACTTTATACTTTTGTTGTATGTAGGTACCATGCGTGTATAAAGAGGGTAATGAACGTGAAAGAAGGACGTCAGGTATGTAAAAATAGAAACATTTTAGCACTAGAAGCACTCTGCTTACTTCATAAAAGTCCTGGCATAATAATATAATAATAATTTTACTTTAAATTTCACTTTCCATTTAATTTTAAATTTTATAATAAAGTTTTGCTTTCCTTCCTATATCTATCCAGTAAATGATGTACAGATATAGCAACAATAATCTTATTTAATATCGCATCAAAATCCTGATAAAACTCTCAGTATGTAATACTGCAGCATTTACGTCTAAACGGATTTCATAACACGCTGGCACAACCGACACGGCATGCTTATGTGTAATGAAATACTTGATGCGCGCGTTCTCGCTCGAACACTACGAAATCTTAACAATAAACAGCTCACTGGCTAAAAGACGCCAGCGAACTAATACGCTGTCTCTCGGACGTACAAAATTGCCACATTATCTTCAAATTCGTCGCATAGCAGATTCTAAAGGAGCGCCGCTGTAGGAAAATTACACGGCTCCATCCAATTCCATGTGGGCAAGACAAATGGCATATTGCGATCCCCCGGGATCTAGTGACCGGCGAAACTCCTCGAATTTATTACCTCCCTGTGATTTGATCTAAGTTCTTGTTTAATGCCTCGTATATAATGCATGGGTGAGACTCGCCCCCATTTAGATTAGTGATTAATCGAGCTGAAGAAAGATAGCAAACGATACGATGGGAAAGTGCGATTTGTGCTGATGTACGAGTGTGATACGGCATTATGTCCTATGTATTAGTGTGTGATGTAACTTTATTAATAAACCTCCTCGTAGCTTCTTATACTGATTCGATTATTATTAAAAATGTAAATGAAAAGAATTACCTATATCATATCTTCCGTCTACTTCTTAAGGAGCACAGTTAAGTTTTTAAATTGAAAAAAAAAACTTACGATTTTCAATCGAAAGCTACATAATATAGCCATTTTATTATTATTATTATGATACCGTCACACCAGGCCCTTACGAGGTAAGCAGAGAGTACCGAGCAAATATTTCTATCCTTATAGAACTGACATGTTTCTGCAGCCCATCATTCATCACTCTCTTCTTACTCGCCCGCCTGTTTCGGTGAATTAAAATAACGTTATTTAATATTAATGCAATAAATCAAGATCTGTCCTTAACGCGCAATGCTATGATAACGCATTGCCTTGTCCTTGTCAGAAAATTATAAAATGATAAAATTATTAATGCAGTATAGAAGATAAAATCACCTGGACAAATTCAGTACTTACACTTAAATGCAGGTCCCCGTATAATTACATCAGTGTAATTGTTTGGGTTACATCCTAACAGTTGAGATAATTATGTATGTCCTATCTGTTAATTAAATCTACCTTTTAGACCGGTCGGGATATAAATGCTTTTTATTTGTTAGACTTACAAAACTTTCAAGCTCTTTCGCTGAATGCAGAGTAGTATTACGTACCCACATAAAAATTCTTGTTGGACGTTCATCCCCAAATTGAATTTCGTGTTCCTTTCAGAACTCGCAACTGACTCGTTCTCAGTTGAAGTTCGGTATTGAAACTTGAAAATTCCGTTTCTTTAATTACAAAATAGGGGTAAAGTTCGTTGGTGAGACGTATTCGGAGCTTGTTTTATCTCATTCGAAAATTATTTCTGCAAAAGCAAAACCTCAAAATGTTTAGGTACGTTTTTTACGTCAACTCAAATTATATTATTCGGAAGTTATATGTTTTTACTCTATATAACTATCTCATAGGTCGAGAGGTTGTAAGCGCGACTGCCGATCGGGAGGTCTTGGGTTCAAATCCCGGGTCGTGTACTATTAGATTTTTTAACTTCGAATTTCTAGTAGTGACTCAGACTATTTATTTGTGGCCACCTATTCCATGTCTTAAACATAACTGTTAAAATGTGGGAATGTACTGCACTCCGGTGCCTACCCCTTCCGGGATTATAGAGATGAAATTACGTTTTATTTTATATAGCTTGAAATGTTTGCTGATAATATTATGCTGTTATTTATAGAGATCGTCAGCATAACGATCACTCTCATATTACTACTGTTCCTAAAGCTAGAGCAGAGTTACCCGCACCGTATAATGTCAATGTAGCTTAAAATGTACGCGCCGTTTCACTCCACTAATTGATACTCGAAAACTGTTTTGATGCACAAGATTATTTCACTCGCTGCAGTCATTACTTGGTTACATGACCGCCAAGCGTCGACAAGTTAATATCGTACTTTGGTACGTATTAAAACCACTAGTCATAAAAGTGCCGTTTCTTTTTTGGGTAAACTCATTTAAAGACAACAGTGGTTTGTATGTGTATAAAATATAATTATGTACAATTTATATACTGAATTATATTCTGACTAATAGCATATGTATGTACGTTGCGTATTATTCAATTCATTTTTCATTTCTTTGCAATGAGCCCGTAATTTCCAAGTTTTTCATCGGAGTTCAATAAATGCACGCGGCTACTAAGCCGTAATATTACATGTTTATTCAATCTCCATTGGATGCGATACGCTTATCTAGGAATTTTCTATTCACTGTTGAACTGAACAACACCAAGTTGTACGAATCAACAAAAATAAACGCCCGCAGGAATTTCAACTCTTCGAGTCTGAGCCTGCAACCGACGACGACGATTTAGTGAAACACTTTGTACTGCTCAAGTTATGGGTGATCGCCGGAGGTAAGTTAAATAGACAACTATATATAGCATATCAACTTTGATTACATCGTTAGTCATCAAACACTCAGAAACCTTTTGTATCTTTGGAAAGTTGATAAATCAGCTCGAAAATTTGACCTTAGAGCCAACACGGTAGCCGCTTTTTACTAAACGCAATACTTGAACCACCTTGCCTCGTCCTGTTAATTTAGGAGTAATAATTAACGCGGTACGGCGCTCCTAATTGATACTTGAATCCGTTGCGGTAGACCGTTTTAATGGCCATAACCATTAACTACTAAACTCGCAATATGAAAGTTTTGTTTTTCGATCTAAAACGGTTAACGAAAATATCGTTAGAACGCTTGCACTTTTGCACACTACATATGATGTTTTATAACGCCTGTGAAGTCTGCCTTCCCACAAAATTACTCGTAGGTTTACAAATTTATGTTCAATATCCGCAGGATTCGATTTTACAAATATCTTGTAAACCCGTTTGCTGCTTCAATCAAATATCCAATATCTTATAGTAACAATACTTAAGAATCCCCGTTGTCAACTTGAGTGATTTTTGTCTCGGCGTTGATGTTTCAATTTATCAACATCCTACAGAGCGGACGTGTTGCACTTTGCTAACTCTGTTATCTTTGAACTTTATCGTCAGATGAAGTGTACGAGAATTTGCGAAATTAGAGTTCCTCTGAGTTTACGACAGCAACGCGACTAGATACCTAATTTTGGCACGGTGAATGTTGATTCTACAATTACAGTTTCTTAACGACTTATTTAAGATGTACCTACTCTCCGCTGATCTTGAATAATATAGGAGACAATACTTACTCCATAGCTTCTTGTACTTACCGACCAGGGTTTGTATGTAGTCTTATTGACTCTTACTTTGTCTCTTACTGTGTCCTTCTCTATTGCAACATATATGTATGTACATACCGTACCGTTAGGTGTTTATGAACTTCCATCTACTGGGGGAAATTTACAGTAGGTTTTAATCAGTAGGGTTTAAAGTAGGGTGAAGTATATCAGGAATGATTTACTGTGTTCATTACACTTCTAAATAGAGTATGTTACAATTAAATTTTCTTACTCGTGCCGCAATTGTTGTATTTCATGCCGTTGCAGGTGATGTGATATAAATACATTTCGATATTCGAATTATCTTAGAAGGGCTCACAAATTTTTAATTTTTAAACGAATATAGACTATCTAGAGAACAGACGATAAAAAGAAATTGCCGTTAGATTAACGCATTACTTACAAATAATTTAGAAATGTCAAAATTACCGAAATATAGCGTAATACGTTGAAAATGGCAGAGAATTGAGCCAAGAAAATCGGGATAACCGTCTTTAAAGATGCCCAAAACATCACCTAAATCACCTGTATTGAGCGAAAGCCAAGCTCCTCCGTAATAATTCTAGTCACGCAGATGTCTTCTTTATCGCTGCTATTTTCGAGCGTGCCAACATTTTTGAGCTAATTTTCGAAAGAATATACACTACATTATTTTTAGCGACCTTAAAATTTGCCACTAACCTTGTCTTGAATTTTTTTTAAGTTATCCCGTAATTCACACATAAAAAAACACTTAAATGTTTAGATTTTTTTAGTTATTAATTTATTTTTTATTAAGTCTTGCTAAGAAATCGTAAATATTCTAGTAAGTAAACTTTTCTTTTAACTTTATTGTTATTGTCATACTATGAAATAAGTACCTACATAATACCTTATCTCAGTATACCGCCCGCCTTAGCTATCTCTCGCCCACGTGTAAGCCTTTGTTACATCTACCTACATCCATATTAAAATTATGAACCTTCACAAGATACGAAATAAACGTAACATCGCGCCTGTAACCCCCGAAAGGGTAGGCAGAGGAGTGTAGTACATTTTTACGTTTCACCAGTTACGTTTCAGTCTCATGGAATAAATAGGTGGTGAAAGGTGTAGAAATTCTAAATTTGAAAAATCCATTATCCATTTGCGTGTGAAACGTGAGTGAAGAAATACGGTTGGTTCTTTTGTTCAAAAATCATCTGTAATTAACATCATACTGAGCGTTGGTTCTACAAATACGTGAGCCATTAGCCAATATACTGCAGATACCACTCACCACCGGGTGGCCCGCATCCACGTTTTGTATATTTAGAACATAAACCACTCAAAGCACCCCACGCACTGACCGCATACATTTGTATATATTCAACCACCATTGACTTAAGGGCGGTTCTTTCTTTAGACGTTTTGACCCAAACATAACAATAACGGTGCCCATTTCGCTTTGTGAGTATAAAAATGTTTTTCACAACCTCGATTTAATAATGCAAAGGATTTCTATGATAAAATTCAGTTATTATCCGTCTGGCAAAGTCTCCTTTGTTCTGAAAGAGAATTGGTGAGGCGAGATTTCTTTCTATAACCATTTTGTTATCACGCTTTAGTGGCTTAATTAAGAAAATGCATTTCATTACGAGTATAACGCTTAAGAAGTGGTTATCGCAAATAGTCAATGGAGATTTGGTCGCTCGTGAATAAAACATGGTAGATAAATATCTATTTATATAGATAAATAAAGAAGCATTTTATTCATCGCTTCCCCGAAGTAGGGTTCGAATCTCAGGCACGCGGATTTGACTACGAAATCATATATGTTTTTGATATTAAATGATAGTTGCTTTTAAGAGGAATCTGTCACCGGTATTTCTCACCAGATTAATATTTAAAGTGGATTAAGTCCATCACCACATTTTGATTTCTTGTACCGTCTAATCAATCACAATAGAGTTTTGTACAATTTATTGATACTAACTATTTGATAGCAATGTTTGAAAACTCAAAGTTTGTTTTGCGGATACTGTAACACCAGGATATAATGAAAAATAGAGGCAGAGTCTCACAGGCACGGGACACTAAATCTTTATCCGTCGCCGTATCACTGCCGCAAATACAATTTCAAAATTAAAAAGTCGGGCTGCAGCGGTGCAAGTCTGAAAGGTTTCTTTGGTAATTACTTTTTAGTTTTGAGAAAAGTATAAAGTTCGAGCAAACCTTTTCTTAATTAGAATTTTCAAATGAAATCTTTGATTTCTTCCGCATAATTTTAAAACCTCAGGTCATACTCTTTCAGACTGTCTGGGATTTAACAGAGTATAATTGTTCAGTTAGATATTTTTAACAATTAATCTTATAAGAAATATGTATTATCTATGTTCTGTATTAAAATAAAATCATTAATATTATTTATCGATAATATTGAGTAAATTATAAGACAACAGACTTGAAAGTATAATTATCTTTTAGTCATAACTTTTATTTAATATTTATAAATATGAAATATACATACGTAAATTTTTATAAAGAACTAGGTAATATACATTTCCTTAGAAGCACAGTTTCTGAAGCACGCCCATAAATAAGTAGGTACCCACAACTAAAAATAAAGTTAATCTAAACGTGAAATTTCAACAAAATATTATGACTTTCAACCTCGAATTGACCCCCTGAGTAAAGTTTTCGATTCGATTTATTTTTGCTGTCACGGTGAGTCCCCTGAGAGCTCCCGGAGAGCACCCGGAGATAGAAAATAGAAAGTGGTTTTGACAAGATAGTACTCGTAGTTTGACGAGATGCTACTCGTACCTCTGTTTGGAATTTCGTAACGGGTAACTGAAATTTGGGTCAATTTCTTTAAAAT
>DWEE01002908.1:0-11028 GCA_018245755.1 Parelbella macleannani
GATGCCGCACCCATCGACGCAGGCGACAACTCCTACGTACCGCCGCCGGCAGTACCTGCTCACCCGCACCCGACCGGCCGCTACCTCCACCGCGCGCTAGGCAACGACCTGCCGCCCTCCAACTCGCCGCCCCTCCCGCCGCCGCTCACCCTGTCCAGCTACGAGCCCACGATGCGCAACCGCTGGCAGGCACCCAAGGAACAAAATAAGTTCTACTACTTCCGATCACTGAAGATCCCCCACCACACGTCCGGCAAGAGGTACCTCCTGCTGCCCGCGGTCGACAACGCCATCCGCAAGAGCTACCGCAACAGCAGCCTGCCGGGCCGCCGCAAGAACCTGTAGCTGTGCCCGTGCGCGCGCGCCCGCGCCGCGGCCGCCGGCTCGCTCGACTTCCGCCAGAGGAGGTCCCCTTTGCTCATGAGATATACTTGGCAAACGGCCAATTGAAAGACACTCGAAGATGCTACAGATTGAAACATTCATATCGATACGGCTCAGAGAGAAAACGGATCTGATCATTAATATAGACAATAACTTAGATAATAAAATCTCGTATTTGATAATAAACGTTGTAATTAAATTTCAACTATTTTACATTAAGCTAGCGTTGTAAGAATCGAGGGATGTTATTTATAATAAACGACCTGGCCTGCAATCGAACACAGATACAATAAGTTAAACTTAGTTTTAGGTAGAATTAAGATCACGTTGTCAATCGCAAGTACCTACTATTGTGTGTGGCTACTTTACCTAAAGGCATGTTATTGCACGTGAGAAAATATTCGTCAAAATGAAATTAAAAATGTATCGATGTTTAATGCTTCCTATTTTCATATAATCTCTAGTGTTTTAAAGAATGACTATAAAGGGGCAATGAGCCTTTGAGCGTCGAATTAGACCACGACTTGTGGACAGGAGAAGGATGTGACTCTCTTTAAATTTATAAATCTCTTTGACTAGATTTCGCTGTGTTTGACAAATAACTAATGTAAAGATAATATACATTTAAAAATGTATATGTTTAAGCTTTAAACTAAAGAAATGTAATCAATAAAACCTCGTATACGAGAGTCCGGCAAGCTGACAATACTGAGCCCTGCGCGCCTCAATATTATGATACGGAAACTTATATTTACCACTTTTCTCGGCAAATATTTATGCTGCATTTAGAATATTAGATATCCTATAAATTTTAATGTCGTGTTTTATGTAAATAAAAGGAACCAAAGAACTTTGCCGTTTTACTTCAACCTCTTTATTCTAAAATCAACAAACGAAAATTTCAATATAATGCCAACCTTATACAATTAATTCAATTTTATTACATTTTTGATTTAAAATATATATATAGGTACATCAATTTTTATTTTAAATTTTTTGTAGGAGTCTGAAATAAAGCTCATGTAGAAGGCGACTGGCGTCCTAAAAATAGAAAGAAAAACAGTGTAAATGATTGGAAATACTTTAAATAAGAGTGAAAGCAGTAAGTGTCCTTAAAAAGCCGTACCTACGCATTTTTATCAATCTCGTGTCAATATTATTCTAAGTATTTCTGGACGTGATCAGCCCGCGTAGCAAGCCCTCAGTTAAATGTCAATTGATTTATTTGGTACCAATTTAAATGATTCGCTTGTCACGAGGGTTTCCTTGGTTTAAAAATATTTTTTTTTATTACAATTGGCAACCGGCCTGCCTACCGTTAGAATTATACACAAAATCCCCTTTGGGGAAGCCTAGGTCCAGTGGTGGTCTAAGATAAGCCGATGATAAAGCAAAGTGTGACATTACACAGAGTTCAAACTACATTCAGTGGTTAAAAGAGAAATTTTAAGTAGGTACTTATTGTGTAAGCTTGTGGGAGCGGCAAGTACTGAACATAATGTCTAACCGATATGTATTATTGCCGTGCTTTGTGAAGGACCATCAGCGATCAGCCTGCATTTATCTATTGTTTTCACTCTGAAGCAGGACTCCACATTTGGACAGCATTTGTTAGAACAAATGAAGCGCTCTATTGTTTATCGTTTCGATCAGATTGCCGCCTTGGAGGGTAACAAATATTAACATAATAGTGAATACTTATTTGCCACGAAGCTTGGGTACCTTGAATCTCAAGTTGTGAGGCTTAGCCTGCAGTGGAGTTAGTGCACTGGGTTCCGGGTATGAAAGAGCAGCGGCCGCCGTTACAGTATCGGAGCAGGCCGCGACAGGTGCGCAGGCGGCCCACGTTGTTGGGGTAGCAGGCGAGCGCCTGCCTGCAGCCCTCGCACGTGGTACCTCCCTGGCGAGCATGGAAATAAATGTTTGTGTCGCTCTACCTATTTGTATATCATGACACTGAAGCAAATTGTTGGCAGTATGTTATTATAATTGACTTACTTGGGTAGTGTAATTGCAAGCGACGATACTGGCGAAAAACAGTCTTTCTTGGCTGTCGCTATTGTCTTCCTCCTGAGGTTCAGCGGACCGCTTCTCGCGGGCACCGAACGATCCAAAATTTAGAAAGGAGGGAAGTGGACTGTTCGAAAATAGTCCAAAGAACGGCAGGCTCAAATTTCCAAGTGAATTGTTGTCATTGTGAAGGAAAGGGAATGGGAAGAACCTATCCTCTCCTTCTTCAGCGAAGATTAGGTTGACGGCCACCTGTAAATTCGTATGAATGATTCCGTATTCTCTAGGAGGGAAGTAAGCAGTGTTATGTGATCACTCCAGTAATACCAGTACATATATTTAATTTACATAATTTTATTGATGCCAGAACAGGTCGTAAATACCTATTTATATCCCCCGAACAATTACGACGGTGTTACTTTCAGGTACACAAAAGAAGTTTCCACTGTAAAATTATAGGTATAACACAATTCCTAAGGGACAATAGGTATATGCTATATAATACGAAGCTAGTTTCTTACCATCGCGGTGAACAGGTGAAACAAGATGATCCTGAAAGCCATTATGTCAGGCCGGCGGTGAGCGCGTGGTTAGAATAGACTGTCGGTTTGCAAAACGTGTGATCCAATGAGTTATAAGACGTTAGGTAAGCTTATATATGATTTATACATAATAGTTTATGTTAATTTCTCAGCGACGACGTCAGTGTTTCATAATGTACATTATAGAAGGGAGTGTTATTCTGAAGCTGGATGTAGCTGTTCAATGTATCCACTTGTAACATGTAGGGAGATAAGCAGACTTATTGTGTAATTGTCTTCTTACTATTGATTTTTATTGTGTAACGGAGAGCAATTATCTCATGCGCCGTAAGGAGAAGTCCCCAATCAATTACCCATAGGACTCAAGTTCTCTCATGAATGTCATTGCAAATCTGATTTTTCCATTTTTATTACGCACAGTGAGAAAAACAAATGGTCAATGTTATATATGGTGTTTATAAACATAATTATATACGAAATGGAAGGTTTCAAAAACTTCAATGGCGTTCTGTCGTAAGAAATCAGTCGAGAAATAAATACTGCCCTTTCAGTTTTTCTCAAACATACAATCTATCAGTATTGTTTTTGCTTTTGTGCTTTAATAAAGAAATATGGCTGCGTGTACTTAAAATAATTTATAATTAGGTTAACGTGCTTATCAGTTTGAGAAATAGTACAAAATTTGTACAATTTTTGAGATGTTTTAATAAACAGCAGGTAATATTTGAGGTGTTTGTTCCGCACACATCATAACAGAATGAAAGGCTTTTATTCCGCGGCCGCCAGCGAGGTTACAATAGAGCAGCTCGTGAGATCGTGAGCTGCGTTCTTCTATAGATACGTACACACGTAAATGTAACATTGTAGTACGGTGTGTTTGCTGCGTTGTCCATTTGACGAAAGTTGTAAACATCATTGCAAGGTGTTACTTATTAGGTGACCAATGTAACTTAAATACTTCTTTCCATAACTAGCAAGAAGAATAATCTCCCACGTTTTAATTTCAACCTTTCGATTCTTCCCACGCATAGCGCGTTTGCTTCATACCCCAACATTGAATCTCTGAGCCCTAATCAATAACTGTATGAAGTCGATATAAATAGAATAATGCTAACGCCGGTAATATACTTATCTGTACTTGTGTACAATCTTTCAACGTCTTTTTGGATACAGGATTGGTTCGACGATGGCGTAGGGGTACCGGAGGGAACTATTTTGAAGTTCCATCTTGCATATTTCGCATTGTACGTACATATGTACATAGTTCAATACCGCGTCCTTCGCAGCAGGCTTATGGTAATGTACATATATGTTCCGGGCGCGGTGTGAAGCCACGAGCCAGGTCACTACTACGGCGGGATTTCGAGCGCTTTATCTGCAGCAGCGTCCGACATACCGGCGGACAGTTTAGGGTTAAATAGAATTCTTTGTATAGTTATTCGAATTAAAATAGATATACGCTAATAAACGTATATGATATCCATAATAGTAGCTGTCGGAAGATTCAATATTAATCGTTGACTGCTCTTTCAACGGCTGGTTAAAATTTATTTTATCATAAACCCTTTTACCGTGCCGCTGTTGAGCCCCGGTCTCGTCTTAGAATGTGAAGCGTCAAGGCCATCGTCTGCCACGCTGGTCAAAGAATTAAAATGCTGATACCGCAGTGAGCTCGTTATAACCGTCGCTGACGCTCTGTCCGCTGGGGGAGAAAACTTTTGGAGCGGACCCCGGGAATCGTAGAGCGCCCTTCGACCCATTGGACTAAAGATCTTAAAATCAGATATTAAAGTTAAGATTACCTCAGCGGATAACCAACTAATATGACGCCTCTCTGGGAAGACAATTCCCAGCACCGGAATTATAGAGATGATGGTGATGACGATCAGAATAATGATAATGGGTAATTGTGTTCTACGTTAAAGGAAATTAGTGAAAAATTAAAAAATAAACATAACTGTAAAATCTACTTGTAGATTGATATTTGAGAAACAGTGGAAAATTCTTTTGTGTGGTAGATTAAGAATTTTCTTTTGCATAAGATAAATATAAAAGCGGTTTCGAAGATATTTCTTGCACTTTTCTATTTGATACATAAAAGATCGTCCGCATTGATTTGCAAGAGTGCGTGTACAGCGGTGTGGTGCTGACGTGTTACGCTAACTAAAGAATTTTCATTACATCCCAACGTCCCTTTAACGTTTCATCTTCAGATTGGATCTAATTGCATTCTTTTACTCCCATTGGCAAATGGCGCACGGGCCTTAAGAACGGTATTCAAGGTATTTTTAATTACCCTCATAACAATGTTTCATGTTGATGACTATTTAGGCGTTCCAAATCTGTCCAAAATTTTTATGTTTTTGTTATAAAATATACTAGTTACAAACTAAAGCAAGATTAAAAAATAAATATGCCATAATAGGATTCATTTGTACTATCGCAACACATCATCAACCTGACTCAGTCCATTGCCCCCCCAATGATCAGCCTGGTACACTTATACATTGTTTTTATTCCTAATCCCCTCGCTGGGCATACAAATTGGGAATTAAGTTGCCGATCTTCGGCGTTCAGGACATGTAGCTGTGCCTAAGTAATATGCACTATACTGCGATCGACCGTTCGATCTTACATTCTATTTATAAGATGATAAAATAAAAATACGGTGTCAACATTTTTATTACAGTTGAAACGACAATAAAATTAAAATTATCCCCACTAGGCGCACTCAGCTGAGGGCACAGGGGAACAGACGCCATTGTTGCAGAAGGGTTTGTTGGGGCTGCACGGCTTCAAGATTCCACCCATTCTCTTACAAATTAAACGCGTGTTGCAGTCGTAGCAAGAGACTTTTGACCCTGGAGTGAAGTTGCATGAAACCCAGTCTAAGAGAAGTAGATCAGTCGGTCCCTGCGCAGCTTGGCGGCGTACTCTTCCTTGGTCCTGGTGCGGGCCTCCCTGAGATTCATGAGCGCCACCTTGAGACACATGAGCTCCCCGCTGCGACTCGTGAGGTCCTCTGCGGGAAAGTTGAGTAGAGCAGGCCGATAGTAACGATATCTGGAAGTCAACAAAGAAAACACAATTTATATGATACATCGCCAGACAGAAACATTCCATTAGAATTGTACACAAAGAGCTTTGTTCGGGACGGACACTTATTAAAAACAAATAAACGGAGCCTTATAGTGAAAAATAATACTTCGTAGTCTCAACAAGAATGGATTTAATGTAAACTTTGATACGATGTTTATTCTCATATTCCAGATCTATAGAGTTATTTTCCTTTAAAATTAAAAATAAATGTTCAAGAAATAAAAGAATAGATTAGGACATGCGTGATATGAATATCTAGGTTCATACTGCACGATCTTTTTCCTGAAGGAAATGTTTCCTTTGATAAAATAATCTGTGACATTTCAAGCGTTGAGGGATATTTGCAAACAATTGACTTACCAGTAAAACCCAAACAGCAACATTGTTGATGCTAGCCATTTTAAATTATAATTTGATACAGGTACAAAACAGAGATTGTTAATGGAAGTTTAATTAGCATCAATCGCTTTTATACTCATTGTGATCCATTATCTACGCAGCCTGGATCCCCACCTGCGCGCTGCAAATAAGGAAACGGCAAATATACCTAGGGTTTTCCAGCGACGGAAAGTTATACAAGCAAACATGTGTGTTTATTGTTTCTATGTTCATTGTTTATTAATGGTAATTCCTTCAGTCTTAAAACTGCACTTTCTAAGAAAACACTTCGTTAAAAATACATATTAAATTAATAATAATTAATTTTTAGTTATTCCTGTAATGGTTCCATTTGTTCTTACAGAAGCGTTTCTATTTTCTCAAGCAGAAACTGAAGAAAAACCAAAATATTCAATAATACTTTACTCAAACGAATGAATCGATTAAGAAAATTGATGTATTTGAATTCTTTTCTGTTCTGTTTTTGAATAATTTGAAAGAAAACATTTTTTTGAAAATACTCCTCTTGACATTTCTCAAATTTCTACAAATTTACACGATCCCTAAGGATAACAGAAACTTCCAGAATGTCGCCTACCTCGTGTCGATCGATCAACCCATTAAAAATTTATGAAAGGTTTACATAGATACATACGTTTGCACATACACAAACACACATACATATAGACATTATTGTAAAAAAAATAGCTTCTTAGGACCTCAAAACGTGAGGATCTGGTGAAAATACAATTTACAAAATGTGGTGGTGAAACCAATAACTTTCAAAATTTTTTTAATTGTGCAATTTCATAACGAGAACCTAAAAATATACATTAAATATGTATACAACAGAGAATGTAGCGAGACTAACAAACAAAGAGAAACGAAAGGTGTCGTACCGCTTTGAAGTACACATTAGTAAATTTAAAAAAATAGTTAAGTAAATGAATCGAAAAAACGTTAAGCAATAAGTAACTTCAGTAGGAACCGCCTATATTTTTTCATTTTTAGTACTTGTTGTTACAGCGGCCAGAATAAAAGTTTCTTATAAAAGTTTCAAATATGTCTCTGTTACGGTCAACAGGTCGGGCCTGTACAGCCGACGCGACGCGACGGAGCGGATCCTGTGTATTGGAGTTCTCTTGGCATCCTTGGGTGCGGAACCCTAAATATAATTTCTTCTAAAAAAACATAACACCACATCTGTAATATCTATTGGGGTAGACTGAGTAGTCTAGTACACTCACACGTTTCACCAGTTACATTTCCCTCCTAGCATGGAATAGGTGGTGAACCTATTGCATTACAAAGGGCATAAATCTAGACTCCAAGCCATTAATTGTAGTTTCTTCTAGAAAATTTAAGTTGGAAAAATCCAATAGAACCCGACCCGAGAATCGAACCCGGGACTTCTAGATCAGCAGTCGCGCGTGCAACCCTCCGTGCAACGATTCAGTTTATTTACTTTTAATTAATATTATTGCGTCATAGCTGGACATATTTGTTTGTATTACAATAATTCATGTTTTTTGAGAATATTTGAGTGAAGGCCTTTGATGTATGTATACAGTTTTCATCGGATGACATTTCATTTATGACCCGTACAGACATGCTTATATATTATATTTATGACCCGTACAGACTCTTATGTCTTATTATCTAAGTTTTAGTTTAAAACAGATATGAAAATTGAATTAACGTGAGTACTGCATAACGTAACGTAATGCATGTGTCAGTTATTATTTATTCGAAAACATTTATTTATTTATTTATTTATTATTTACAAAAAACTTAGCCTAACCTTACATGTAATGTATTATGTAAAATGACAATTGCGAATCGTAAAAATCCTTTTTTCAACTATTTTATCGTTCTACTATTGGACAACTTTCTGCTCTGAGAGTGAGTGGGAAAACCCATAGCCAGCCATGTTGACCATTTGAGAAATTTTTTTTTTCAAGAAATCCTCTTACGAAATAAATCAACGTGTAACAATATAAACCAATATTGGCGGGTCCGCTGCGTGCAGGCGATCGATCGCTCACAGAGTGATGACCTTGCAGCCGCTTCTGGAAACTGCGTGGCCGGCGACGGAAATTGAAATACTAATATTGCTGGACAAGGTCGGTTATATTTTGCATATAACATTCAACATAATCCTTCTTTGCTGTTCATGTAAATGTAACATTAAAGTAATTAATATTTTGTGTAAGAAAAGTAGAAGTCATTAACGTGATTTTATTGCTGCCCGGTGATGGTAGTACTAATATAAACAGCGCTAACAAACGGCGCAAGTAGTCGATAAAATCGATAGGAAACTTACAAAGTCCTCGATACTTAATGTTAAATAGACGCTACATTACTACATCACGCCCGCACGTCCTTGCCGGGTCGTTGGTTTCTACAATAAAATGTGTGAAAACGCTCTATCCCAGTAAGGGTTTAACAATATTGGTTTTGCAATATCATTTTCTACAATTGTCAAAGGAAAATAGATATCGTATACAAAGCTTTTCAATTTATTTTTCTACGGATGCCCGCTTCTGATACAAGTGAACACTTGAATAGGAAATGGGGGAAGGCTTACTGAGAAATATACTTGTATATTGTAGTTGAAAATACAAAATAGATTATTCATTGTGTTGCGCTGAGGGCGGGCGCGGGACATGTGCGCTGTTATTCTGTGAGTGTCAGGTATCTGTATCAGTAATATTATATGTAAGGTTCGCGTTACTGCTGTCTGTATACATATGTACCTATCTAGATACATGAGTGGAATACTATTATGCACCTGTAATATTTATTGTCAGAACAATAAACGAAACAGATTTTTTGCATTAAAGTATACGTTTATTAATTGTTCTAAACATCAATTTAAAAATTTTGAGTTGTAAGTTTATTCGCTGTAGATGTATCTCGTAAGCCTATTGTGGTTGATCTTCCGCTAGTGGTGCAGGGTCGACACATTCGGCGCTAGGGGTGGCGGAACATTTGCCCATGTTGCAGTACGGCAGAGTGGGGTCTGCGCACTCTCGCACCAAGCCTCCGACTTTGGTGCAAACGAGCTTCGTGGAGCAGTCGAGGCACGTTGACCCTATCGTAGTACACGGGGTCCATTGCGGAAACCAGGGCGATGACGCCACCCAGGACGGTATCCATGGATTGGCACCGCCTGCTGCAGGCCACTGCCCTCCTGCTGCAGGCCATTGGACACCTGCGGCAGCCTGCGCCGGACCAGCGGCAACAGTTGCGGTCTGCGGAATACCAATAATAGTGAACTAATAACACTGAATATTACATTTTGTGTTATGTTGCTGCAGTATTGTGAGGAGTGTCCGTCAACATTTAATGGGAATTCTTGTAGTTTAAAGCTTTTAATCCATGATTTCAACTGAACTTTAAATTTTCGAATTACACTTAAACATTATTATATCTTCGCATCAGGTCCCTTATGGGGTTGGCAGAGGGCATCGGATGCCAAATATCTCTGTCCCAACAAATCAGGCATGCTTTTTGTACATTGATCGATTTGACATGAAGGTGAAAACTCAGGCATAACAAAAGTTGACATAAAACTGTTCAATAAATAGTTGAAATCACCTCGGCTGAGACTTACCACAATCAAAACTGCGAGAACTGTCTTGGAGTTCATGTTTGTGAGAGTATCCTCGTTCGATTAACTAGTAGTACGATGTCGGTGGAAGATGATATGGCTTTTATATGCGCTTTGTTTGCCGAGCGATTGCACCCGTACCTACCTCGTTTAACGGAGATGTGGTTTTCCCAATAAAAGCAAATAAACAAGTCTCGTAAGATAACAATGCCTTTAAGGAACGTCAACAAAACAGGCTGAGGATTAGTAGTTTAGATAACAAAATCATAAAGTAATGATGTAATTACACAATACCTTACGATATGATAAAACCTGCGTATTTTTATTTATTCGTTTCTAATCACTTTATTTTCTAAATTGTTATGTACGAAACTGCTTAGTTTTGTCTAGCGGTTACTACTGGCACGACTTCTGAGCAAGAGGTCCTGGTTCCAATCCCCATTATGTTATGTTCAATTCAATTTATTATGGGGTTTTTCTACCTTGAAATCTCAGTGATAGCACGATATCTGGATTTGTACCTAGTGCTTGGCGGTAGGTTCACCGCTTATTACTTGGGGCATATAAAGTCACAGGTTCAAAATGGTAATGCTTCTGTCTAACATTTCAGGGAAATACAGATGTGATGTTATGTACGTGTTTAAATCTGTAAATATTATTTTATAGATACCTGATACCATTTTCCGACTATAAAAACGAAAACCTACTGAAATTCCCATAGGAAAATTTAGCTCCGGTAATAAAATACGTAGCGTGTGTGTTTTAGGATACACACACTATTGACACAACGTGACACCCTGACGGTTACAGAAAAACACAGTAAAAGTGGAAATTCCACCAACTCTCAGCCTTATTTGAGGAGCTGGAGGTAAATAATGCTATTTTATTAGCTACAAATTGGCTGGCAGTGGTTGGATGCGAAGAACTGAAGATCGAGCTCAGTGGTGTGCCATTGGTGAGGCCTATGTCCAGCAGTGGACGAGAGTAGGCTGATGATGATGA
>DWEE01002909.1:0-11027 GCA_018245755.1 Parelbella macleannani
CAAGTATTTATGGTAATGTCTTTGGTTCCACTTGTGTTAAGATTTTTCTTTCATAAACATTTCAAATTAATTTTTTTTTTTTTTTCAATCAGTTTCAAATTAATTCATTATTACAGTTTTATGAATAAATAGATTGCACAGTATTATTGTAATTTAAAAAGATGGAATAATTGTAACTTAAACAAATCATACATTAAATTTACTTTTACTTTTAGAATTACTTTTTAATCAATAAATAATTCTTTTTTTTTATTTTATTCAAAGGAAAATACATACATTCAAGTGTCAAAGACTGGATCAAAGTAATATCTGAAACCTTAAAAAAAATATGGTTGGATTCCAATGTAACATCCAATTTCTTGTTTATTTTTCAGGTTATTATGGTACTACAGGGCTTCCTTATCAGGCCTTCGGAGTTGGGGATGGGACATGGTCCACAAATGGAACAGATCCAATGACTTTCCTCGGAGGATACAATCCACATGATTCGTATGGCGTGGATGGTAGCTAGTATTTATTGCAACATACATGATTATGTGAAATCATAGAATTTTCTCTATTAGTAAATTCGCATTATCACATTTTACATAACCACAACTTAAATGTATTAATAAAACTTATCTAACATTCCAGGTGTCTTTGGACCTTCAACAACAACATTTTCAACTGCTGCATTTGGTCAGCCCGCATCAACTTTTAATTATTTCCCTGGAAACGGTGATTACTCCACTTGGGGGCAGTTAGGTCGGGCCAAGCAATATGACGATTACTACAGGGCTGAGTTATATGTGCCAGATGGAATTAAGCAAGTGGAGACAGGCGTCGAGGCGCTCTCGCTTGGCGAACACAAGGCCGACAAGGATCGCGGGTCCGAGCTTAAGGATGCAGCTGGCGGATCGCAACCTAAAAAGATGACATGGGCTTCGATCGCGAGCCAGCCGGCTAAGCCGGCCCCTTCTTCGCAGAGCGGTGGACTCAAGAAGAAGGGCCCGGGCATGCCGCCGCCACCGATCGTACCCGGCAAGCACAACATGGACATCAGTACTTGGGAAGCAAATAAGAGTGCCCCTGTCGTAACCGCTCCGCCGCCCCCGCCGCTGCAGCCTCCGCCTGTGCCTGCAGCATTGCCCTTGCCGATGCCACAGCAAGCGTCCCCGGCGCCCACTCAGATGCAACGTGGGCCGCCGCCGCAGCATGCGCCACCGCCGGCCTGGACTCACACGCCTCGTGCACCTCTGCCTCAACCGCATCAGTCGCATCAATCTCATCAACAGCATCAGCAGCATCAACAACATCAACAGCCGCAACCGCATCAACCACATCAGCAACATCAACAACACCAGCCGCATCAGCAGCACCAGCTGCACCAGCCGCGCCCTCCGATGCCCGTGCCGGCCGTGGCCGCGCCACCGATGCCTGCTGTGTCTGGACCAGCTCCACATCCAGTTCTCGATGAACTGCGCGTTAAAAATGACTATAATCCTAAGGATTTTGATCTGAGCGTTCCTAATGCCAGATTTTTCGTTATCAAATCGTACTCCGAAGACGACATCCATCGCAGTATTAAATACGAGATCTGGTGCAGCACGGAGCACGGCAATAAGAGGCTTGATTCTGCTTTTCGCGAGCGCGAGAGGGAGGGCGGTGCCGTTTACTTGTTTTACTCTGTGAATGGCAGTGGACACTTCTGCGGAATGGCGCGCATGATCAGTGCCGTGGATTACAATTCCAATTCGAACGTGTGGTCGCAAGACAAGTGGAAGGGGCAATTCCGCGTCAGGTGGATTTATGTTAAGGATGTTCCGAATTTGCAACTTCGTCATATCAAATTAGAGAATAATGAAAACAAGCCCGTGACGAACTCCCGCGATACTCAGGAGGTACCTCACGCGAAGGGTCTTCAAGTACTGCGTATTATACACAGTTTCTGTCACTGCACCTCAATTTTTGACGATTTTGTACATTACGAAAAACGTCAAGAGGAAGAGGATTCGCGTAAAGTGCCACATAACGCCCTACAAGAAAATAATCGGGATGATTATGAGGGCGGTCGTGGCTATCGCAACAACTACCGCGATTACCGAGACCACCGCGACGGGCGGGATGGACGCGACGGACGTGACGGACGTGACGGGCGAGACGGTCGCGACGGACGTGATCACCGAGATGGACGGGAGCCCAGGGAGCATCGAGACTCGCGCGATCTACGCGACGACCGCGATGGTCGAGACAATCGCGATCATGGTTTCCGTGATCGTGACTGTAATTTTAGACCCCATCATAAGGTTTGTTTTTAGGCTTTCTAGCTACTTTCTTAATTGTTTTACGACAGAGGACACCTTACAGTACGTCAGGCGACTTACGGTGCCAACTTAAAATTGGTTTGTTTCAACTGCCATGGGTCTTTCAGTCTACTTCTACCTGCCTCATATTGACTAGCTTATTACTTCAACACAAACATTTTTTGAGCCATGTCGGTTACCCTAGTTCTCTGTACGATAATACTCATTCTGCACCGAAACTCCAAGGTAGTTCGTTACATAGATTTTTGAATTAGATCTCATCATTTCTGTCAGATCTCATTTTGGATTAGAAACTCCGAGAGTAGCTCTTTCCACAGAATATTGACTTAAATTTATACTGTAAACTAGTCCCCATGGCAGGATACAAGTTTCTCCACCGTTACGTTAATGTGTAGAATTACTCACATTTTGCTTGTATTTGCAGGATCGTGATGGATCGCGTGGTCGCGGACGTCCTCGCAACTAATCGTAACTCACGATATGCGAGAACGGTTTGAGGGCTGGCTTCTCTCCATAGACGACTAGTATCAAGTTATCAATTGGTACCACATCAGAAAATGTATGTAAAGATAACATACATGTGCAGGAATGAGGAACCTATCCTTAGAGGCGCAACCGCGCGTTGCTGCGTCTCTACTTGAACATTAAAAAAAAAATAGATAACAATTGTTTTGAACAGTGCTTAACTTAAAAAAAACTTTCAACAAATTAAAATGTGTTAATTAATATTTTGTACTGAAAGAACGTTTAATAAAACAAACGCCTAGTGAACAGAACATTGTTGTCAACCATGTGATGGTTACAAATCACATGCTATATGGTGTGTAATTGTGGACTTTGTTTCAAATTTGTGGACTGAATCAATGAGGTATCGTAATTATAAAACTAGGAAATTCTGTGCTGAGAGGAGTTGATCCTTTTGATTAGGGACTGGTGATGATAATGGAAAAGATGATTATGATACGTCAACACATTGTGCGCTGACTGAGTGTAGTGATAACCACAATCATCTATGTCTATTGTATATGGATATAATAGTTTATGTCTATTGAGATTTGTATAACTTTTTTATTACAGAAACATGTAATCATATGAGGTGTGGACATTTTTATATACATTGTTTTACCGCACATCTATTCTCTCGTGGCATTGTCACCAACTTGTTTTCTGTATAGATACAGTTGCCTTCCCTATTGTTGCTTTTCTTTGAAATATTGACTCTGATTGATTTTATCATATAGTAAATGAAACAACTGAGCGAATTTGTATAATTTGGCGTGTCTGATACTGATTATATATATATATATATATATATATATTATATTGTAGTAATAGGCTGATGAATTGTTCTTTGCCGAACACAATGTACATATTTTTATTGAAAATTAACATAATATTTTTAAGAGCAACAACAGTGTAACGAGAGAAACCTATTATTATATTTCCATTTTAATGTTTACATGTGTTAATCACCCCACCTTATTTTTAAAGTGCCTTTTCATTTCGAAGTTCATTAGATGTATGATGTAGTGCTTAGTGCCACGAATTTTATTTTTTCGAATGAATTCAACATTAGCTTGTAATTTGCTGATGCATTATATTTTGTTTAAACGTTTTTAATTATTGATTCTCTCTATGGAGTTGCGATTCAACACTTGTCTAACGTGAGCGGAAAAAATAAACATTGTGTCTTGTACGCGTGATACAGTTACTGTGGTATGACGATAGCCTTCACATATCGCAAGTGATTGTTTGATGTACAATGCGCATTTTAGTGTTGATCTAAAAAAATATATGTGAGACTTTAGAGTTCACCTAATACTAATTAAAGGCTGTCATAAATGTTATAACGTTATTATTTTTTATTCATCCTTAAACGACGTAGTCGGGCCAAAACTTTCGAACAGGTGACAGCCCTTTTTTTAGATTGTTCCTGATAAAGTTATGAAAATCAGTAAGTATTTTGGGTATATTCGTGTAAGTTAGGTTTAATATGACAGTCTAATGGATTTTAGTGTTCGTTTAGTATCATTGACTTTCAAAATACATATTTTCATAATTGGTTCATTATATTCATTGCTATTCCTTAAAAAAATTCTTAATTTAATTTTAACGTAAAATTTTATTGTAATGAAAATGCAATAAGTTTATGATTATTCGGTATTATTACTGAAGTCACATGAAATGTATTTATGTGGTACCTGATTCAATTCTATATTACATGTAATAATGATAAAATTAACGTATTTGTTTCTGCTATGCACAGTTTGTGGATAATATATTTTTTGTCACGTACGTATATGATATATTTTTGAAATATATCATTATTAAAATACATACAGATTAATTATTATTATCCATTTCATTACGAAAATACGTGCTTGGTAATAAATTTTCTGTATAAAAGACAGCGAGCTGCCATCACTTCTTAACCTCATTGCCCTTAATACAATGGCTAGTCTTCACCTCTCTTCAGTGGGTCAGATTCCGATGAATGCTAAGTAAGAAATACGGTTTTCTTGGAGCGTCGCTTGTTACTAATAATTCAAGCCGGATGTTGACTACCAGAGGGCATTACTTGTCCCTAAGATATTTGCGTCGCCACCTGGTGTTCTAAACAGAAAGCAACAATTGAAATAGGCATTGCTTTTGTAAAGACTATTTTAGGTGAATCTATAATTATTGCATTCTAGAACAAATATTAAATACAAGTCTAATATCTTTGATTTTTGAATAGCATTAGAATTATTTGTGGTATGTATATGTAGTACACATGCTTAAAGCAATAAGTACCACCACTCGACAAGATCTTTCTCTCATACGCGATGTCCATAAGAATAGTAAGTAGCATTGGCAATTCCTTGCACGTGGATTGGCGTAATAAATTGTATACTCATTGTGCCAATATCCTTGGCTGAATTGAATAAACTCATGCAATATTAATCTACGAATTATAAAAAGTTTTCATTAATATTGCCATGGTTTTCTTTCGCAGCGAAACCCCTACATATGGCTACACTTGCCTTAAATGTCACTGTCAATACTGTCATAAGTAGACGTTTTCACGGCTGGACCATGCATTCGCGATTTTATAGAATAGAATTGTATATTTATTTCAGTGTTGCATTTACATGCAGTTTTTTAGTGCTTTAGTATGCAAGTAAATTACGTATTTAAGGTTGAAGTGGGAGGAGGCAAGTTGAAAAGGTCATGCGAGCGAGTGGTCGTATATATCACCAATGTTTATACACAGTTGGGGCTCTGTCACTCGCTCAGCTATAGCTGCCGTCCCTCACTTTAGTTTTGGCTTTGCCTGTGACACAACGCATCCAACTCGGTATCAGCAAAACAATGTTATCGTGTTCGTATCTCTGTCAGATAATCAAAGAACGATAACACAAGAAAATGATAACACTACTACGATTTAGTTTTTAGTCTCGCGATCGAGGTTGCGGAGTTTTGCTGATTTAGTGTGTGTGATCGTCTACAAGATATACCGTAAAAATGAGACATGCATTCGGCCGAAATGCAAAAAAGTGTTTCCGTGCAAGTAGATAGTGATTTCGCGCTCTATTTGCCCAGCGGCGCTTACGAAATAAAAAAAATGGAGCCAAGATCTAAACTGCGTAAAGTGATTTTATTTTGTTTACTACTTTCACTGTTCGGGATGGTCGCCTTTGGATACTTCTGTCCAGACCAGGTGAGTTTTATTTATATCTAACCATGGATAATGTATTTCCTTATTTTGGATAAATCATATATAGCTAGATTTTATTAGAAAAATAATTCTTTAGATGGAATACACAGTACACATATTTTTAATTTTAGCACAAATTAAGAACTTGGCTTGTACTGTCCAAATGAACTCCTTACCTGTGATATATGTATATAAAAATACCATTTATTTCTATAACAGATGTATTCTATGACATACATTTTTCATAGAGTAAGCTTCATTTCTACACAACGTAAGACTGTGTACTAAAGTTTTCCCAATACAAAACAGTGTCATTCATTGACAAATATAGACAGATTGAGATTTTTTTACCAGTATATTTATATGAGCTTTCATATTAATGCCATGAATTTTAAATTAAATGTTTTGGAGTAAAACAGTAATAAGGGTTTCCTTATTAATGTACATTTTACTGCTTCATACATGTTGATTTATTTAATAATGATGGTTATGCTTTACCAATTTATTCTGTAGTAGTAATATGTCAATATATTTTACACACTTATTCTAAAAATCATTTCCACTTGAATATGCACATTTTATATACATATTTTATGTAATATCATTTTAAAACCTACTGTCTTAGAAAAAAATAAATTTTATTTTCATAATGTTATTAATCTCTTGAATGTATCATCATCACATACTTGAGGTGTTTTAGTCAGTATCTACCTATTTGCCACAAAATGTAATAAGGTGTCTAAATTTAGATCATAATAATTGAGGTATGATAAAGTCAGTCAAATTGTGCTAAACACATCTAACACCTCTGTTGGTCAGTGGTTACTAACATCATCTCTATGATAATTGTTATCATCCACATCAGTTTTTTACTTCCCTATTCTGTGTGTGTTAAACATTAGATATTATATGGAAATTGACAGAAATATCATTCATTGTTAGAAAGATAAAATTTAGTATATTTTACATATATGATTTTTTGTTTGTAACTGTTTCATACATAGCCATCAGATCTTGAATCCACTTGGTACCAGTGATCTACGCAAGATGTTTATTGTTTTAATGTTATTCTGTAGCCCCTTCATACTCCTTAATAAGTTATCTTACAATTAGGGGATGGCTGAGTTAGCCACCAGTGTATATGGCATGAAGTATTAAAGTTCTCTGTGTTCTTGCCTTGCAATTGTTTTAAAACAGTTTAAAAAGAAGAAGCATATATATTAGTATGTTGGAAGTACTGTCTATAGGATGTAAGCATACATAAAACATTATTATTTACATTATTCATAAGTTTTCATTGCACCTGGGTAGTTTAACATAATATAGAAATTTGAGTTTAGATTAATCCAAGTTCTATAAATTTTGTAATCCTTCGTAATCACCATTTTGAAAGTCTGAACTTCATTTGAGTTATTTTCAATCTGATCATATCATATAATTTTCATTGTATTTCTTTTTTATCATAATAAGTCAGAATTAGAAGTGTCTGTTTAATAAGTTTTGATTATATGTTTTTTTTTAAATACATACACATACATTGTCACACCTATTTGTTATAGGGGTAGGCAGTTTAAGTATTTTTTACCTGCTGCAGTCTTGGCTCTTTCACCTCCACTACATTAGTTAAAGATGTTGTCATACACACCATCGTCAATTGAAGGCATTTTTGACTCAGCTGTCTTTTAAGATTTCTCTGAATGGAATAAAATAATATAAATGTTTTTAGCAATTTAAAATTGGGCTAATGATTACTTGTAACCATTACATGAGGTTAAAGTAAAACCGGTGGCAGTAACAATTTTGTAAACAAACTGCTGTGTAATTGAGTAACATAAAATCTTGTGGCAACATAACAGGTTTTAATTGTTTGTAATTACCACTAATATTCAATTGTATAAATTTATCATATGTTGTTAGAAAATTGTGTTTATATCTTCTAAATATTAAAATGCTGGAGTTCTGCTGTTGTGCATGCGTCAAACAAAAACTACTACATAGATTTTGATCAAATCTTCTTAGTTTTAGTTCTTAGATAATTGATTCATATTAAAATAAACATTATCAAGTTGTAACTTTCAACAAACTAAGCATCTAATATTTTAAGACATTACAATTTTCGCGATTTTTCTAGAATTGGCAAAGCATATTTGTGCCTTAGATTTTTTCATGTTTTTTTCTCTGTAAATAAAATTTACTGGTAATATCATAAACAACGCAGGTGAAGTCGCGCGTCTGAACTAGTATAACATATACATATGTAATATATAATTATATTCTATATTTGATATGTCATATATATTCCGAAGTAGTATTATTGCTATAAGAGAACCTACAATCCAGGTCTTACCTTTATATGTAGTTCGTCACATCCCACATCACGTTTGGCTTCAGAAATAATTTTTTTTATGAAATCTGGAATTACACATCCGCCATTTAATTTTTTCAGTACACTTCAATTGATCAACATTGTTAAATCAAAATCTCAACTACCTTGCGCATTTCCCGCCATTTTAAATATTAATGGAAAATGGCTGCCGGTTTATAACTTTTTTTTCGATAATTATTAATATGAGTACTAAAGTATTTGAAAGAAATAATATTCGTAAAATGTAGAAATGACAAAAATAACAATAAAAGGGTTGGAAATAAATACCAATTATTGACTTAGTCACTGGTCCAAGAGTTGCAAACGCGACTGCTGACCGAGAGGTTTTGGGTTTGATTCCTGGGTTTAGCACTATCGGGTTTTTCGAACTTACAATTTCTGGTAAGGTAAGGTACGGCAGGCAGCGGGATTTTTTCCCAATTTATTGTGACAATAGGATTACTGCCTATAGAATGAATATAACATTACAGGTGGATTTTGGGCGTGTACAGCCTTACTCCTTCATTGAATACAGGCCTAAAGGCAAACAAGACAAGTAAAATTTAGGCAGTGTGACAGTAAAATTAAGTAATTAAGTATCAGTTCCTGTACTACACGTGGCGTGATGATGGAATAATAATAATATGATAGAATTTAATAACGAAAGTATTTTTCGTACATTGCCACACGATTCGCTAACAGACACCGGGTTCGTCGTCGCATTGGTAATCAAGCTTGTATTTACGTCCACATTTAATATGTACACAACAAAGTGTTCTACGTGATCTGCTTGTAGGCACCGCTTTACAGGATGTCAGTCTTTCTACACATGAGTGCTCATAAGACTAAAGAGTGGAGCGTGGTTCGCATTGAACGCTAGTGAGAGACAGCGTTGAATAAAAAATATAGAATGGTGGACTTTAATTTGAATAGTAATATAGAATAAAAATATAGAACTTTAATTTAAATGATAACATAGGAAAAAAATATAGAATAATGAACTTAAATTTAATAAAAAAATAAACGACGTTAATATTAAATCGTACAAATAGTTACAAATAATTTAAAAAACGATAAATTTTGCAAAAACTACTTGATTTTTATCATAACCCTTCCAATGATGCAATATAATTCAGTTTTTAAAATGTCTAAAAACTCGAAAATCATGAGATTTTCACAATGTGTAAAATTTCTGATGAATTGTCATGACTCCCATTACCGGCGAAAGGATTAAACATTAATAATACCACCCCCTGTATAATGAGTTATTTACTGTGCCCGCTTCTCTATAGTTCTTGTGGCTGTTTTCAAAGAGTTCTCTATAAAAATACAGGAAGGAAACTATTAAAACGTTAAAAAGTTGCATCGCTGTAACGGCTGTTACCGCGTTTCTGTGAAAGCTCTCCTTTTAATGAAGCTTTTTTCTTATTTCCCTACCTAATTAAAGAAGTTGAGGCTGAAGAACGGACGAGCGGAATTTATTTTTGCTTCGATCACCAGTCGCCATAAAAAGCTCTCTCGCCTGTGTAATTGTTTAAGAAACTTTTTACACCGCTCGCGACCAGCTTTGCGAGAATTAGCGTTCTGCGTTTTTCATACAGCTTTTCCATCTTTTGCATCTTGCTGAACGAGTTTCACAATTAGTTAGGGATGTGCGCTTGTTAGGAGTACCTATGTACTTTGGCTAGTTGCATGTTCGTAGGATTTGCATTAATGGTTTTATTAAATCGTTATAATCATTAAACATGGTAATAATGGTGACGACGACGATGATATCGTCTTCATTAGCATCAGCTAATTACTAACATTGACTTTTTTCATAGGTTCCACTCAGAAATCATATTATAAAATGTCTACGTAAAAATTAGGTATATCCAAATAAATAAACGTCATTCATAGTAAAAAACTTACCTATAAAGCAGAATTTAATAGTTCTTAATAATGAACTTGTTATTGTTACATTTTGCTAGGTGTAAGTAATTGCAAAATGATTTTGACGCCATTTTTTAGCGTTTTACACAAACAACGTACTCCTATTTCTTATAGTTGCAATAAAGTCAAGAATGCGAGGACATTGCAATTATTTGATGTGATAAATAAACATGTTTTGTTCAGAAATAATATAATTAAATAGGAATTTTAACGTTTAATCGATAAACTTATGAAGTTGCCTTAATACTGGCTGACGTGCATGTGTGAAGAGAATGATGAATGTAGGAGGAGTGCGTCGGGTTTGTACGAATAAAGATATATGGTACATTGACGAATAAAGATATATAGTACATTGTACTTGGTACGCTCTGCCTATGCTGTCACGGACCCGCAGCTACGTAATAATAATAAACTTAAGTACGCGTTAATTTTTCTCATATGTAGACTAGTAAATACCACCTGCTGGTACGTGGTCACCGTCGCCTATAGACATTTGGCAAAACTCCAGGACTGGCCAATGCTTTGCTGGCTTTGAAGGAGAGCTCGCTTTGCGCTTTTTACGATGAACCCAATTGGCAACAAGTACATATATTCAGAGATACATAATTATGTCCTGTCTAACAGTGAATTACTTTCTCAAATCATAATTATTTTAAGTATGTACATGAAATTTTAAAATGATTATTTACAACTTCATTGTAATTGTGCAACGTGTCGATAATTGCTATAG
>DWEE01002910.1:0-11027 GCA_018245755.1 Parelbella macleannani
TGTATGGCAATAGGTTCACCATCTATTCCATGGGACTTAAACGTAACTGGTGAAACATGTGAGTGTACTACACTCCTCTGCCTACCCCTTCTGGGAACACAGGCTTGATGTTAAGTACTTTTTTAATTATTATTTTTTTCTTTAAAAACATAAAGTTACAACAATTTTAATCATCATCTACATGTCCTTACTTTAATAACTTTCACGTAAGCCCATTTATTTTCTGAGCTGTCTCAGTTCGTTAATTTACAATATTGCACAATAAGAAATTACAACACACGAAAATTCATACTCGCTACAATTTATACGCCTTCAATTAAAATAAACTGATATGACATTACACAAATACTCAAATTATATTTTGATTCATTCCTTTGCACACGCACATTTTATACCGTTTGTTACAAATCATTATGTTGTACATTAGCATATACTTACTTTTAAACAGGGATACGTCTACTATAAAACACCATCTTACTGATACAAACATGATGTGATGTACAGATATATTAATTGATGTTTACGTACCCTTCTGTTGCACGTTTTCCACGTTAAGAGGGAAAAAGACAGAACGTGCTGTGGGTACTACGCTACTCCTGGTCTTATATTTAAGGGATCAGAATGTCTATCGAGTGGCGTAAGCAAACAGCCTTCTGCTAGTGGATATGAGTCTTCTAGTACGATGTCTCCAATCGCAAAGGGACCTGGAAATCTGTATTATAAATTAAAGTCTTCGTATAAACGTATAAATAATAAATCGTAATAAATCGTATAAATATTTTAAATCACAGGGTACCATAACCATCGATTCAGTGATCGTTAAGCATTATTATCATTGTCAAACATCATAGAGCGGCGTCGTCCACCGTACCGGTTTTATAATAACTAATTTTCCTATCAATAAAGTCGTTATCGACACTGTTCTCTCTTAAATATAATGAAGATAAAATACACATTCTACAGGTTTCCAAAGACAGACATATCTACTACCACTTGGTGCCCTCTGCTTCCATCGTAAGAGACCTGGTGCGACGATATAACAATAAGAACAGTACCTAATCTATCGACAACCAACATCGTTCATTGAAGCAGAATGTTTAAAATAACTGAATCCGATCCATTGATTCATTGGCGCGCCGCGACTGACGCTCGTGTGATGTGCAAGGCGCGCAAGAGGCAACAGGTTGCGCCGGTCTGGGGCACGGCGACATTCTTAGCGACGCGCCGATGATGGATTTTCTATACGTATGTATATGTATAGCTTGTAGGCAACAGCGATAGCTTTGTGCGAGGCAGGGCTCGGTGATCCCCAACTCCCAAACCTCCCTTTATAGTGGAGGCCTATGCGCAGCCGTAGACAGAGATAGGTTGATGATGATGATAATAATGATGATAATTCCTAGCTTGGATTATATAACTGCAGTACAGATTTTACTGTGGTTGAAAGTCGAGACAGTTCTTCATGAAGGCTTCCCTATAAATTATTATGGGAACAGCTAAAAACTGAGTTACAGCAATGTTTGTGTGAAGCCTGTATTCAGCAGTGGTCGTCTATGGACCGAACTGATGACGATAACAATGTTTATTATGTTTTTACTCTCCACGAACCGTAGACGTAGACGGAATTAGGCAGTAGATTGCATTAAACTGGAAAGCAGCGCATCTATACATATATAGCCGGATGTCTGACATACAACATCTCATCTCATAGTCATCATCGTTATAATATATTATAACATCTCATGCTCATCACACATAACACTCATCCTCGTCGTCATCATCAGCTCGTGTCAGTTTACAGCGGAATATAGTCCCGTCTCCCCTACCTCACCCCCAAGAGCGCCATCTCCCCTGTCTTCGGCTTGGCGCACTGAGCACCCAACGGCAACTGTTCCGTATTAAATCATATGTATCATACAGTACGTAAATATGACGTAGGCGGTGGACTCGATGTGTGGGTACGGCCGACCTAGTCCTGTTTATTTATAAACCGCTAAAGATTCAAGTCAATTATACATGTACATATAAAAACGCTACGACTTCCGTGATTCCGTAGATATTATTTTCGTCGGCAACATTGATAGTAAATATTTCAAAATTCAACGTTTTAAACATGACATTAATGTTTGAAATGGTTTTAAATGACAACTGCATGAAAATTCTCTCTTCACATTCTCATGAGCACGACTTTTGTCGCTGATCGAGAAATAAAATTCATTTCATCGGCTTGTGACGCTTATGTGTATTTTATTGTCTAACTCTTTAAATTTAATAAATCGATGAAAAATTGATTAGCAATTGTAACTAGACGTACAATTAAGTAAATTCTGACACATTTTTCATGCTTTGATTCAACAGAATTATATCTATGCTTATCATATTCAAACAGCACTTGACCCGAGTGGCACACTACGGCCTTAACCCTTCTCATTCTATGAGCAGAGACGTGTCCAAGAATAGATCGATAGAAGGATTAATGATGAACAGTATTACAATAACTTTATGTAACCTGCAATAATCTGATTTAATTCAATTGTAGATGTGAATCTTTAAGATTAAACAAGAGTGTACAGAAGACGGAAGAAAACAAACATGACGTGGCGCAACATCAACACATGCACAACAATGTGAGCTCCGCAACAGGTTTGATCGGCGCGCTGGCCGCGGCTGATATTAGTCTGCCTTTTAAAGCCATTATGGCTACGATCGATTAATATGGCGAAATCAATAATCGACCGATAAATACGTAGTCGGAACACCGCCTGCAATTATTATACACCTGCGCTCAGACCTTTACGTGAAGTAGGTAGTGTTTAGACGAAATGAAATTTTGTAACAGACACACAACGCCGCCGGGAATCTTTTCAACTATATACGACGTTTACTCTGAAATATATATCGGCAGAAATTTGCTAAGCCGTATAAACCAAGCGTGGTAAACTATGATCTTCACGCTTATAATTCTGAAGAGGGAAACCATATTTAAAAGCCGAATGATAAAAGGCTTCATGACAATAATGAGGGTGCATGTTGACACTACAATTTACAAAAGAGTCCTTGAACAGGATTAAGTTTAAAATAAGAAAGTTCCTTGACCCGGTAATCTCGTAACTGGAGGAATGTATTATAAACATATAGGTAAGTATTGCAAATACTCTTTCAAGAAAACCCGAGCGGTCAGTGATCGCGAAGGCATTGAAGCCTTTGAAACAACCCGCAAATAACAAATACACAATCCATTTAATAGGACAGTAGTCGTGGTTGGAAAAAAGCGCTATTTATAATCTATTCAGAGGTTTGATAGTCGAACACTCTCAGATGCCAGCGCGCAACTCATTACAAGAATGAAAGTGAAAAACCACAAGTCAAAGTAAAGGCCAAATTTTGTACCCAAGTTTGAACCTCAAACCCCCAATGCAAAATACTAAGATCAAAACCATTATTATTACTTTAACATCAATAAGTTCATTACTACAACTTTCAGAATTTTATCGATCGTGGTTCACATGATATAATCACTAGCACTCAGTGTCGCACTTAGTCTATCTACTCAGTTAAAGTTACTGGCGATATCAGATATTAATAATAATAATATTTAGGTCAATCGTGAAAACTTATCAGGGCATTATCTTAATTAACGCAAAAACAATTAATGTAGAAAAAAATCCTGGTAGATAAATTCTGCGTTCATGTTTGACATTTCAGGAACGTCTCTCTCGCACCAACGTCGCCAATTAAAGCGACCTCTAGCATTCGTTAGACAGATGCACGGCAACGTTGGACTTCAATGCTATTCACGTGCTGAGAATTTGGCGGAAGATAAAATTACCGAACTGAGTATTATATTCCATGACCCATAAAATTAAAAGTCAAAACTTATTCGAATTCTTATCAAAGTAAACAAAATTGAACGTCGTTACAAGCACTTTTCGCCCAAGGTCGAAGTGCGGCAATACCAGCGCTAGTACTCTTGCGATCCGGTTTAACAGTTGACAGACACTAAAGACATTTTCGGAACTACGCGGGTTACGTAAGGATTGCAAGGAATTCCTCCGCCGGCGCATCACGTTGTTGCAGAAAGGATTTGAAAAATATCGCAAAAAGAACATGCAGAGTTGAGAGCAGAGCATCTCGTGAAGTTAAACCCATTTGCATGAACTTTTCTTTCTTCTACTGTTTAAACCCAATGCTCAGATGTAACAGTAAATCTTTCAATGATTTCACTTCGATACACCAGACTACAATATTATAGAAATTTAGAGGTACAGTGAGACGTTATAAATTAATCACCCCACCAGTACATCATAAGTAATTAAATAGGAATGCCTAATTAATCCTGTAGTAAGCACTTAGCCTAAGGCAGTCTCCAGCCTATTAGCCACTTTTGAAAAATGAAACTATATTTACTAACTCGTCATTCCCAACTGCTCTAAGTGAATCGACCTTCATCATTCAACTCGTTAAAGAGATGCAAGTGCGATGCAACTGCACCATTTCATTGCCAATGGGACGTTTGCAATTAGACGGATGTTTCGTACAGTTCACAGCGGTGGTAGTACCCATACAGCAACTTAGAGTAACATAACGGGAAATTGATATTGTAATAGAGCACAAATGCTTTATATTAGAATGTTCTGGAAGCACTAGAAGACTGCAAATCATTTATAAAGCTATGGGTACTCTATACGCTTTTCATCTTTTTTCATGCTGCATTTTTCGCAAGCCAATCGCAAACCCCGGATTTCCAATTGTTACCGCTAGGTCGTTTATCAAAACACGTGAAACAAACTGGCTTCTGACCCGAATCAGCCCCGAGCCACAGCACCCAGTGCAGAACCATGGGGAGAATAGCCGGAAGCAATTAATAATTCGTAGGTGACTTCAAGAATTTCCTTTTAGGAAATATATGGCTAGGCACTGAGATACTTTCTGACGTAGGTACTTTTTTGCAGGAGCAATGCATGTACACTCATGTTTAATATAGGCTATACGTATACGTATGTTTCCCATACAAATTCATGTATCTCATCAAAAGAAACCTACTAGTAATGATATATAGAAACTTGAAGGAACTATAGTTTAACTTAGGCCAGTTTAATTCTACAAGTAGGTACGTAGTTATTATTTTGGGAATGAAAACCTATAATTACAATAAACGTCATATATATTATAACTATTATTTGTAAGTTATCACACTGAAACACTCATTACCGTGCATAAACCAATTACATTAAAATTTTATAAATACCGACGGGATATAAAACTAAAAATCAAAGCGGACTTTGATAAATGATGCATCTTCGGAACGTGTGAGCACATGGAGGTCACATACTAAATTTATTAGATAAAAACTTGTAAATTATATAAAAATAAAAACCTCGGTCTCGTTCGCATATGATCAATATAAATCTTATATCGGCAGGCATTCTCTTTTACAGTCTCGCGATATTGCCTTTCTTACCGGTTATCTACGTCACTAAAGCTACACATTAAATTGGATAATTTCTCTTACGATCTGTAGAATCGTGATACAAAATTTTTGTAACCAAAATAACTGTTATCTCTCTTGGTTGGCTGGTAGAAGATGCCAATTGTCATTATATCCGCCCTTTGTTAACAACAATGAAGAATAAATAAATAAAATAATGAAACGAATAAATGAGATTTCTATCAATTTCGCAGAAAAATACGTAATTGTTTTATAATTAGCATTGATTTGTTATTCGTAATCAAATGTCAAGTTCATTCAGAATTTTCTTCACTACCGCTATATTAAAATGTATAATCTCTAAGGTCTTCAAGAAGATCCAAGAACTATCAATTGAGAGCACATTGAACCAATGAGTGGTTTCTTGTTTCATAGAGAACATGAAGTCTTCAATGATCTAACAGTAGGAGTAGGGACAAAAACACTGCAAACAAACAACAATCCTCACACCTACTAAAGGAACGAAGGAAAGCAAACGAATTTTGCCACTTGTTTCTCCTGTCCAGAAATCATCAACGAACTAAGCACTGAACTCAATTTGCATGAAGATATCATACAGGAGTGACAGTTGGTCTCGTTGTAACAACGTAACTCAATTGAACAAATCTAATGATATACTTGAATAATCATCAGTCTACTCCCGTCAACTGCTGGAAACACCCCCCGCCCTCCCCCACCCTCCTAACGAGCACCATCGCGCCCTGTCCTGTTCGCTTCCTCAGACCTGCGACTATACAGTGGCCATTGCCAAATGATGTTTACTCATATATATACAAGATGCAAAGGTTTTAAAAGTGATTTTGAAATGCGCACGAAACTAATTGTTACTGCCGTGTGGATATCGTAAAACATACATATACGATGTTTAACGAATTTTCGCGAAACCGTTATAGTTAATAGTTAACGACATAGCCGATTGGTATTATGACTTAGGTTTATTATTACAACGATGAATAAAATTGTGAATTGACTAAACAGTAGCAATTATCTATTCGCTTTTACGTAACATCACGTCTGTAATCCCCGAAAGGGTAGGCAGGTGATTGTAGTACACTCCCGTGTTTCACCAGTTACGTTTAAGAGTTAAGTTACGAATAGCTCGCTCTTACTTAATTCCTGATAACACGGACGTCAAATTTCGAGTTACAATAAAAAATGCAAAACAATTCCTTGAGGAACGCCCTTAATAATTTATCATGTTTCTGCTAGTTTCACAAAACTTAAATAAAATACATATTATTTTACAATAGAATATCAAAACACTGCTCCTTGTTACAGTGAGGTCCAGTTGTTAAATGCATAAATTACATATCAATAAATAATTCAAGCCACACGGCGCAGTATCGAAAGCGTCGGTTACATTCGTTTCTACACTATAACAACCAGCACATCCTGCTCAAACGTTTGCGAAAATCCGTGCCTACTTCCAGGAACAACGCGAAGGAAACCAGAATGCTATCAAAAGGATCGTGGCTGTGAAGTTAAATTGAACCACCTAACCCGAATGCAAATTATAAATCATCGCGTGACTGACAGATAGAGTTGCGTGAGTGCCAAGTGAAAAACAGTAGTGCGTTTAGTTGCAGTTCAATTAGTTTTGGTATAATAAAAATGTTTCGATCGTGCAATCCCCCGCCAACTGTAACCGATTTTACCTCATTTTACGGTGATTTGTTTCCATCAACGTTTTATTACGCAAAATTTATTGAGGTTGTAGATCTAGGACTAGATTCTCGTGAATTTATGGTTCCGATAACCTAGTGTATTATTTATTACGAACATCAGAATTTAAAATGTTACGATTCGATTACTTACGATTTTTTATTCTTTTGTCTTTCACTCACATAATTTCACTAACACATTGAAAGAATCTGCAACAATTGCACTTTTGATTTTAGAAACGAAAACTTCGTGTCGAAAAGCTTGGACGAATTTGAATTCGATGTGTAATGTTCCGTTTCTCGCTATGATTTGACGGGATCGATGCTGCATGATTTGACCTATAAAATACGCTATTGTCAACAAAGCTGCGACGAATCGATTGAATAATCTATTTTGGGTAGCAATTTGGAATCATCAATTGGTCCACCGTGAGATATATTCAATGAGGCGGGCAGTTCGGTGCAACATAAAACCGCAATATATCCCGCCGGGTATCCCTAATGGCTGCTCGCGTAACGTTTAACTACCGACTACAAAGACGACAGCTTTACTGCGGATATGTGCGCATTGATATTCGTTGTGTACTTTAATATTTCCGGTCAAGATTTTGGTGGTTTGTTTACAATCGACTCTCTCATTGCTTATTTCGCGTCTTTAAAAGTAGGTGATGAGAGATTTTTTCGAGTACAGGTGAACAATGAAATAATGAAACAATGGTTGATTAGTATTTGGAGAATTCTTCACCGTTTTGTCCGACAAAAAATCAGAAGGATTACAACAGTTATATCTTTTAATATACAAATAGTTAATAAATACAACAAGATAAAATAACATATCCGGTGAAGCGGTGATGATTATTACATTTAGAAGAATCTAGATAATGAGGCTGCGTAAATGTCACTTGTAAATATAAACACTCCATTAATATCAGTAATGATCATAGAATCATTTCATTATCATACTCATTATAAAGTTGCTAGAAATGCATAATTTCTCCGATAAACATCAAGCTGCAGTCAAGAGCATCCTACGTCATTTTTTATTTCTATCTTTTTCTGTTACGCTCTCTGAAGTGTAAGAACGAAGCTTCAATTCAAACCATTAGGATTTATTAAGCTCATCCTTAGCGCTCACGCGTACATGAATTATCTACATATTATTTGTTGTTTTCCTCCTTTAAATAGATAGTAACAGAAAAACTAAACTGACCTGAACGGTACGTTGCTACTTAACAATACAAGTGCAATAACAATAGTTAGTGTAGGCTCATGAGGCAAGTTCATATGAATTCGAAAGATTACACCGAGCAGTGTCAAAATCTCTCCACTCATATCGAATTTGCGTAGGAACGTTATCTAATATATGTACCGCGGACAGCTAGCTCTTCCGCCGGCAGGATGTTACAATAGCATGCACGTTCCACATTCTGTTCGCTCTTTTCATCTTTGCTCCTCTCCGTCGCTCTCTCTCCGTCTCTCTCTCGTTTTCTCTGTACAGAGTCGGTAAGGAACAATAAATCAGCAGTTATTAATCCCACCAACAACGTCGCAGCGCGAGTCCCGGGCCGGCGAGTGTCCGATTTCATTCACGTCCGCGCTCGCCGCCGCCGTCCCGACGCGCGCACACCGCCACGCCGCGCGCCGTGCGACGACCTGACTTACCCTCTAACTCATAATAACACACCGAGCTAACATAAGGAACTATTTATCGGTTACTCTTTTTACGAACAGGCAGTTCTCCAGTATATTAGAACAAGATCGTAAGCTTTTAAACACTGTCAAAATAATAAATATTTATGAGTTTTCTTCAAAGGATTCACTATGAATTCTCTAACTCTAACAAAATTATATAAGTTTATTATCAGAAGCACAAGCGAAACTTTATAAGTGCAAAAGTCTGTCTATTTGACTATGAAAAATAAAAGTTGTATGAGAGTTATGAAAGCTTTCTCTCAACCAGAGTCGCGGGCAACAATAAGCGATAATGGTGGAGCTGCGAATTAGCACGTCAGTCGTGGACGCACTCCTACGCAACGAGGAAACGGTAAACGGTCTATTTTATCGCACCTATCCTATTTCCTTGGGAACGTTCTGAATACACTTTTGTGTTCAGTTGGTAAGTTCTCTGTGAATTAACAAAAGATGCATGTCTTATTCACTATTTGTGATTGATAACCGAAATGAGTAAAACCAGACTAAAGACCACAAGAAACCATATAATTGCGATAGAGTAGATTAGATGTTAATAAAAAGGCTCATTGTAAATATTATGATAGACAGCTATAAAAAGAGATTTATAAAAATGTTCACTGCAAATTTTCCATAACAGCTACTCTGTGTTATGATTATCGAAAATTGGTTGCGCATTCATATTAAGTACACTACATATAGGTACATGGAGCCAGAGTTGTAATTAGGTACAACGGCAAAGCAACGGCGAAGGATATAGAATGAAACAGTAAAGCCTCGTAGAAAAATAAACCGGACTGATGCAATCGTATTCAGAGGTCTAAATGGTTAGCGCATGCATCAGGTACGTACATATATCACCACACACGCGTACCCAGTCTGACAGCCGCAGGGGAGTCCTCACACTCACACCCACCAAACCGGCCGTAATGTTAGTTTTGCCTCACAATCAACTGCTATCCAAATTCCGACCATGCTTACCTTCAATTTATTTTGAGCAACAACTTAAAAATATTTTACTTTTAAAGGGTATAAAACGACTGAATTTTGAAGTGGTATTTGAAGTAGTTTGTAGTGATAATTGTCATAAAACGTAAGGCTTTCTAAGCTACATTTTCAGAGCCTAAGCCCAGCTTACGTAGCCCTAGTGCACTCTGCAACACGACAGCGGAGGCTCTAGGGGCTGATCGCTTTATAGCGCAACAGCACACAGCGCACAGCTAAATGCCCTGGCCGCCCGTAGTCAGCAACACAGGTGGTTCGAGAAGCTGTGCTCCACAACCCGCATGACCTGCGTGGGAATTATCAATAAAAACCCTTTTGGGCAGATCAGCAGCGGACTGAGACTGGCTGATGATAATAACAGTCCTCGAGGACTAGTTAAAAACATTTTTCCTTAAGACATGTTCAAGACATGTTCGGTGAAGTCCACCTGATCGAACGCTAACAAGAGCGACGACACCCCAGCACGTGTGAACCGCCCGTGAAGGGCAATAGTACGGAAACACGAGTTTCTCCAAGAGCTAAGTGGGTGACTATACCGTTTCGTATCACATTCAATTTGTTGCTATTGTCTTTTCAACGATTTTATTGTGGAATTGTGTAGCTCGACTCGTCGTCTTTGTGTCTGTGCCGAACAATGAGACATCGCTTAATATCTGCGTTGTTTTTGCTGAATAAATTAAACCGTCGAGCTACATACAAGCACCACACTGTGCACAACGTTCAAGTTGAAAGCCATGACTTTTTCAAAATATATGATATAATTCAAAGGCGCCAGTTTGCTTTTGATAATGCTTAATTAAAATCTTATCTCCATATTGAGATATATATAAATATTGATAAAAAACGCTACCACGTCCAAAATAGGTCAAACACAAAATGAAGGTTAAACTAATCATAATACGTCTTAATATCAAATCAAGTGAAACAACCAATTGGATATCCACATAATATGCTAAAAACACCTCTCTCTCTCATACTGACGCCTTGATATACATGTAGTAACAAGATCAAAAAAGATAATAAATAAAACATATTTTTGCCTTGGTATCTAAACTTCATTTACAGAACCTCACAAAAAACGTAAAGACATTATTTTAAGAGAAGTCGTGTCAAATTCACCTTCAGCAACAGAAAAGACTAAACACTAGACCACTGTCGAATGAAGACTAAACACTAGACCACTG
>DWEE01002911.1:0-11025 GCA_018245755.1 Parelbella macleannani
CCATTTACTTTAATAGAAGGTTCAAAATATAATAATCGTACAAGAGTATACTGAGGGCTAGTTATTAGTCAAGAAAAAGGTCATACTAACTTTAAAACTCGTACGTGTAGGTGTTAACATTTATATTTCAGAAATATGAATTTTGTGAAAGGTAATTATAAATTGAAAGTGATACTATTAATATAACAAGACACTATTCTTTGTAAAAACAAGTTTAAAAACCTCGGTGCGGTAGAAATGTCTGGCATAACATTAGCCAATGATAAATTTTTCTTAATTATGGAAATCTAACATAGGACAAATAATTACAACGCGTATTTAACGCATACTAGAATAGCATATCAAAATTATTGCTTATTTTTATTATAGTAATAGTATTGCGAATTAAAAACACCTTAGGTCTATCGTTAAAAAGGAAAACCTACAAGAATAAAGGATTACGTATTTACAGATATCTAAATTATGGATATAACGAAATATTTGGCTAAAATATTATAGGAATCCATGATTTTTGTGAAAATTAATTTAAGCGACCTGTGTATAGGATTACAGTTATTAAAATTGTAAATTAATATCAAAATCTGTTAGAAAATTGTGATCATTCCGAGTATTACGATTTTGTAATAAATTATTATGCTCAGTTTGTCATTTAAGCTTCTCGATTAACGCCCGTCCTTACGAGTCGTTACCCTGTAGTGAATTATTTCAAGATATTTGATTTTATTATGCAAGGAATAATAAATTCCAATAAAATTAGTTCATCTAAGTACGTCAAGCGAACAAAATTAATTTAGGATGCTAATGCCTAATGTTATGTACGTAATACGGCTTGTCTATTAATCAACCTTACACTATTCAATCCATTCTTTTACAAAAACACGCATATTATCAGTCCCGCCATTACAGATCTGCCTAATTAAAGCGATCACAAGATCTCTGAATCATGATCGTCTTTATCGAGGCAGAAAACACTTCAGTCCTATAAAAATAGTACGAAATCAAAACCCCACTGAGTCTGATCACACACCTGTCAGCTCGCGTCCAGCCTGACAGGTGTGAGTCGTTATAAATGAAGTAGAATTATGGCACGTTATGAAGTCACGAGCGGTGACGTGCGCGGCCGCTCTTCCTTCGCTTCCGTCGTCCGTCGCGTACGAACAATATATTCGCCGGATCGTCGGCTAACTGGGGAAACTTGGTGACGGAATGGACGTCGCGAGCGGCCCAGCCGTCGACTATGCCGTGAGAGATGAGTTCTTCCTTTTCTTCCTCGGTCCAGGCGCCGCGGCCCTCCCAGCCCGCCGCCACCAGCGCCTTCTCGCGCTCCCAGGCGCGCGCGGCCGCCCGCTTGTGCGCGTGCTTCAGCAGCTTGATGCGCTCCTGCCCGGGGTCCACTCCGTACCGCAGCACTATCACGGCCTGGGCCGAACCTTTACCCACGGCGTGCACTCGAACCTGGAATAGTGAAACAAAATCGTGTTGCTGTTTTATTATTTATTTTAGTAATATGGTTATCATATAAGTTACATAGAAAACTAGTTGATACATTTGGAGAACGTAACCCTTGAATCCACTTTTTTTAAGCTTAATAACACTAACAGTATGTATATTCTTTGTTTGGTAGTGTTAAGATAGCTTCAAGGGAATAATGTGGATTAATGAACCCTTAAAGAACTCAGCGAATAATGTTTAACAGATTTTTATTTATTATTCTGATTTGGTTCACATAAATCACTCACCTCTAATCCTTGGTCATTCGTCTCGTCTTGTGATACGTTGAATTTACCAGAGAGCCGTCTCAGTTCTTCCATGTCGTCCCTAATTTTCAGAGAATTGTCCTTAACGAAATAAAAGACATCTTGATCGTGAATACTAAAGTGAACGTCCAGGAAATATGAGTTGTTGAATACTGTAGTGATAACGTCTTCCACCACGCTATTAGCCCCATCGGCAACGCTGATGTAGGCTTTGCCATCGACTCTTGAGATTAATACACCTTCACCGAACACGCCACGTTTATACGAGACTCTTGGCAAAAGATTCCTAGTGATAGGTTCCATTTTCAACAGAGGCGTAGGCACGAATTCGATGTCAGATAGTTTATCATTTACCTGAAAATTTTTATATTTATTTTAGCATGTGTCAGATTTAGTAAAAAACATAATATTTATTTTATTTGTACATGGATATACCTTTTCAATGATGCATTGAAGACCAGACATTACACCGAAGTCGGGCGCTAGTTGTTGTCTTATAAGGGAGTTCATTGGTTGGAATATCATGTCTGTAATATATTTGGCCCCCATCATTTTGTTTAAGTCGTAACCGTACAGTTGCAACCAGCTTGCTAAATTAGTCATGTAAGGAACATCTTGATTTTTATTTATAGGATCATTGTTCCTAAATCTATAGATAAAAATGTCAGTTGGTAAACTCAGTTTGGTTGCCAGATGTTCCCAGCTGGGCGTCATCCACTGGCCTACCACAGGATCGAATAATCTATTTTCTAAGTACACCAAATTAGTATTGTAGTCTAATATGCCGCCATGGAAGTCTATCGGTAAGTAGAAGCCGGGATTAGTATCTTTGACTATCTTTCCGAAAGGACTGCGTTTTATTTCTTTAATAATTTCTCCGTTAACGTCAAATACAACGAGTGGCGAACCATTGTGATCTGTTGCTACATAGAAACGTTGGTCTTCCGTTTCAATGCAAGTTAAGTAATCTTTTTGATCATATAGGAATCGGACCGTTTTCTCGGCCTTAGGGAAATGCATGTGAGTAATCAGATTAGGGGTTTGCGGGTTCGTATAGAAAAATTGAGTGATGTTGTTCTTATCATCTTTCCAAGCGACCAGCCTATTCTTGTCATCATAGAAGTACCACATCTGGAACTTGTCTCTTTCAAAAGCATGGACAAACTGACTTCGAGAATTATACCTATACTTTTGTTCACCCCGCCTTATGACAAATCCACGCCCGTCGTAACTGCTGAACTCAATGTCACCATATTGTACGACTCTGTCGCCTATATCGTACCCAAGATAACGTTTCTCGCCATGTTCAATGACGCCAACGATATTACCATTCTCGTCGTAGACGTATTTCCAATCGTCTTCAGATCCAACCACTTCCATAAGATGGCCGTCATAATTGTAACTGATTCGTTTGTTTGATGAGGTGTCGCCTATCATCATCTTTTTCGCTTTTATTCGATTTCGAACATCGTAATCCAATTCAAGGCGGAAAACATCAAATGACTTGATATTCATAAGAACAGTTTTAATCCTACCGTGATCATCGTAGTCTGTGATAGTAAAGTATTGTTTGCTGGTATCCTGCATTACCGATCGGTTAAATGTGTTTCTATAAATTCTTAAGTCACTGATGCCCTCAAGATTTCCTAGGTTCTGGTTGTATTTCAATCTGAGCTGTGGCATTTCTTTGCTATTGATATTGACATCAATCATGGAAAGTCTCGCATTGCCGTCATATTGGTATTTGAAGTGAGCATTATTTAGGCCGCTTTTAGAATTAAATTTCATTTTTTCGTCTTTAAGAATACCAGCATGATATTTATAGTCCTGTTTGAGTTCGTAATCAGGGTCGGTGATTTCAACATTCTTCACAAGGTGAGAATTTTCATGATAGGCATATCGAATTGCAGACGCACCTGCGAGAATTGTTTCCAATTTTCCAGTATTGTCATACACATACAGAATCTTTCCAGATTGATGGGGAAATATCTTTGCCAGGACGTGGCCATCGTCGTTATATAGTATCTCATACGGATGTCTATTCATGGGTGAAAAGTACTGGTATTTGAAATAACCCAATGAAGTCATAAGAGCGAACGTGTGGATATGACCTCTTGGTGTTGTCAGGTTTTGCAACGCTCCAGAGTCATCATAATCTAGTAAGTAGTCACTGCCTCTCGGAGTTGTAACTTTCAGTGGCAAGCTCGTGAACATATCTCTAAAGGAATAAGCCAAGGAGGATCCATCACCATAGCGAATTTCGTGTAATCGGCCGGCTCTGTCATAATTGTAAGTTTCGTTCAGCTCACCCCATTTCCAACTGGTTAATCTGTTAAATCTATCATATTGTAGCTCGACCTCGGCGAAAAGACCGTTTCTCGGGCCCCACTTTACTGGTCTCGCCGTTCTGTCGTAAGTAACATTCAGCAGTTCCACTTTATCGTCCATAAACACGGCTACCGTTGAAGTGTCTCTGTCGTATTCCAACGTTAGTAGATTTTCGCCATTCACTCGCAGTTTACGCCCTATTTGAGCGACAGCCTTACTGCTCTTTCCTTTATTTGATTGTAGTCGTCGAAGGAAGTACCGCCATTCGAATCGATTCGCTAAGTCACCGCCGACTTCCGTTCTTTGTTTGGCTGGTACTGGATAACTTTCACCAAGGATGGGGTCTATTTCTGAGAGAATAGTATAAGGCACAGTATCTGTAGAAATTATGTGGCCCCATGGCATACTCGAAGAAATACTACCATCAGTTGAAATTATGGTTTTCTTCTCCGCTTCTCCCACTTTGGTGTTTACCGAAGATCCCTTAATGAGGATTGAAATTGGTTTTCTGTTATTTTCACTTACTCGAACTGTTGCACCTTTTACACTAAGATCAAAAGTTAAGTTAATAATTCTTCCTGTGGGTGTGACTGCGGATGTTAGTCTTCCGAATTCATCATATTTATAGATGTAGCTTCTACCAGTACTGTCATATTTAGCCTTCAATAAACCGGTAGTACCGTGATAATCAAATGTGACGTTAAAGTTATCTGGCGTACGAAGTTCTTGAAGCATCTTTACGCGAGACATTTTTAGCCTGCATTTCTGACCTTTCGTGTTTTCGATGGAATTGACAAGGCTAGAATAATCACGTAGTAAGAATACTTTGTTGCCAGCAGCATCAGTTACAGTGCTCAACTTTCCATTACTTGTATTTACTGTGTATGTGAAAACATAGTTATTTTCGCCAGTTAAAATATTTTTAGTCATAACGTGTTGGCCAAATCTGTTAAATATATAAGTTTCTTGCGTGTCTGGAGAATATATTTCATACTCCCTCGCGCCACTGGCATCTGGAATACTTGCCATAACTGAACGAATTCTATAGTTTGCTTGATCTGCAATATGCACTATTCCGTCAGGGCTAACGATTACGGCAGAAATAGTATTGAATTTGGAGTTAGAAGCTAAGAAATGATCCGCTTCGAAACAGTCACAACCACGTTCCAGGCAGTTGCATTTAGATTCCGCACCAGCGTAGAGAGATATTTTTCCATCGGTAGTTATTAGACGGACTCGATTAATTCTTTGCGAGTCACTTTCAGCTACGTATAAATCCCCAGCAGCTCCAAATGCAATACTTTGCGGCATTACAAGGGTAGCATATGTGGCTAGTTCCATGTCATATCCAGTTAATGGAGACGGGCAATGCAGTGGCCTTCCGGCAATTACCTTAACTCTGCCATCAGGCGCCATTTGAAGGATCATATGGTCATCAATAATATGTAAACTGTTGTCTAGAGGATTTATAGCTAGTTCAGTAGGCCATCGAAGATGTACCTCTTCGACGCTTAAAGTTCCTTCGCAAGGTATAGGTTTCCAATGAGCTCTGTGCATGTGGTTTCCTATAACTGTAGTGATAATACCGTCCCTGTCGACCATTCTAATGTTGGTACCATCAGCAAAGTATAGGACATTGTCAATTGATACACTGACTCCTTTGGGATATGCTAGTTTTGCATCTCTTGCTAGAGCACCATCGCCGCAATGTGCTTCGTCTCCTGGCAAACATCTCTCTCCTGAACCAACAACAGTCTCCCAGTTGTGTTCAGGATCGCTGTAGTCGTCTGTGTTGCGTACTTTAATGATTTGATGAGACTCAGGGTCCGATATGTACAGAGTGCCATCAAGGGGTGAAAGCGCCATGTGGTATCGGTAGGAAACTCTGGTAGCACTGCAAAAAAAATAATATTTATTTCTAATCATATAATATATTTTATGAACGTATTTATTGTTAAAACAATGAAAACATTTACATTAGTTGGTATTAATAAGACTTTATCATCATTATCAGCCTACTTACATTTTGGCTGAACATATACATACCTCCCCCGAGGGGGTTATTGTCCACAACTCCCATACCGGGCATGCGGATAAGCGATTATAAAATACAACATCCTTGTATCTCGTCTTAAATAATTAAATTAGTGTGTGCGCGAACGAGATTTGTTCCAGTGAATAAAGAGAGAAAACTATTTTCTCCAGACTTAAGACTTAAGTCGGACTATTTTTGTCTATTTCATGAATCACTTTTGCCTATATTTATTTAAATAATTTAACATTTCCCATTATCTATTTTTAATTTTTATAATTTTGCTGACAAATCCTTTTAGGTACTGGGACAAGTACGACGGCGACGGTGATAGAATTATCAACCATATCGTGCAGACATAAGACGTTCGTTTTTATTGTGTGAAAATATTTTCAAGACATGAGATCTAACTAGATCGATTCTTATCTCTCAATAAACTTAATAAATTTCATCGAAATCGACAAGTGTTTTTAAAGAACACTATTACAAATACATATGTATGTATATACAAATATATTAAAATTGCTCTTTTAATGAAATTCGATAAAACGATATCGAAATTAAAAACTTACTTCAACTTGACTATGGTTCGGACAGTGCCATCCGTGTTGATTTTGCGAACGAGGTTGAAATCTCCTACGAAGATAGATCCATCAGGGGCGGCGGCCAATGCCACTGGGGCCAGGAGTCGTTGCTTTACCGCTGGCCCCGAGCACTCCGATCCACATTCAAGCGCACGCTGTCTCCCGTCGCCCATAGTAGACAAGATCAGGCGAGGTTTATGCTTCAGGTATATATTTGTGCCGTCGCCTTTTTGAAGGATACCTTAAAAATGTTTAATTAAGTTAATACATATAAATCCTACCTACACAGCAGGTATTTATGTATATCGCTTTACATGAGAAATTTTGAAGACTTCTACAAAGTTTTCATTATAGTCGGTTTATATGTCTTTCCTTCATCACAATGTACAATGTTTAAATGAATTTTCTCTTCAAATAACATCATCATCATCATCGGCCCATCTCAGTCCACTGCTGGACATAGGCCTCCCCCAATGAGCGCCATCGCGCCCTGTCCTCGGCTTGTCGCATCCAGCAAATAACATAAAAAGCTGTAATTGTAAGGATAAATATTTGATGTCATACCTTCATGGAAATTGTATCTATGATGGATATCCAAGTTCCATCCTCCTACATCGGAAATACTCATATCGTGGCCGCTGAGTTTGGTTGTCTGTACGTTCCATATGATGTCCTTGCAATCCGTGTATTGGTATCCAACTTTGACCAAAGCTGTGGTAACTCCATACACTCTCTGTCTATAGATGTTGAGTCTATTCCAAGGGTACGTGAACTTTATAACTGGATCGGCTTCGAAAGTCTTCTCGAACAATATTCCTTCGATAGTTATTCTAAGATGTATAAGAGCTAGAGTTGAGGGAACTTTCTCGGGAGTCAACTGTAATTGTATAGTGGAAAGGTATCCAGCAGCTCTCGAGCTGTGATATATAAGATTCAATCCTGTGCCAGGTATTTGTAAGCTTTCTTGAACCACCTGAAAATATCACCGTTACCAGGAATTACGTCTAAATTACCACTGAAGAAGGTGTATCGCGAATTTTGAGATATTAGAAGTGTTGGAAAATCATATTAAATTATAATTAGAGGATCTGTTCTTGAATACATTATGTTGTAAATAACTCTATTACACCCTAATAATGGAGAAATTCAGGAAAACGTTACCATAATTACATCTTTGTATTATTGTACTTAAACTTATTATCTTAATACTTAATACATAGTGAATCCAATAAATTGACACTTCAAGGCATTATAAGGTTTCTAGTATCAATTCAAAATATTATATCCGTGTTACCTGTGACTCAGCCAAGATCGCGCTCTTGTCAGGGCAAGCACCCTGAAAACCATGTTTCCAAGTGGCTAGCACTACTGGTTTCATTGCATCATAGTCGTGAGCCAGACAGGCTTGTGGTGGTCCCATGCCACCTTTGTCATCAGATGTCGTCATGACTACCTCGTTTATTATTACCACCTGTAAAATTTTGAATTTTATCCGTTACACGAGTATAACAACTACACATAACTACATACAATTAGTAGCTAGCTCAAATGCGTTGTATAATTTGATATTCTAGAATTATTTTTTCTACAATTGTACTTCTATAAGTGGACAGTACGTAATATGAAGTTCTATAAGGGGTGGTATAATTCATGATCGAACAGGGTTGAGCAGGGGTTAATAGTTACTGTCGTCCATAAGCATCTGTAACACATTTTTTTATATCAGAAGATAATAATGCGATAGAACACAGCCAAAGTTTATTCATGTGTTCTATCACAGCTGAAATTCCTGCTGCAAAGCCGGAAAAGTACATAGAGCTAGTCTGATGGATAATTATTAAGTATGAGAAAAGATCAAGCGCGGTCTTTAAAACTCACAAACTAAGTCAATTCTTTTTTGCTGGATAATAATACTTCATTTTATTGATATAAAGAAAAATAAGATTACATTACTATTATTATTAATTGCTTATTACATCAAGATAAATAGGAACGAACACAACACATAAGTGTCAAAAATAAAAAATAGATCAATAATTAACAAAGTTAAAATTTTACATTTCAAAATCCTTCTGAGAACTTTATCAGCTCGGAGGAAAATTAAGAGCTGAAAATACCTAATGCCTCTTTGATCGTCGTATCGCATGTTTCGGAGGAGAGCGAAAAAAAATTAAATTGCTTTATACTAACTTCGTCCATCAAAGTTATTTGAATTATTAACGTCTACATCGAGTGTGAAAGGCTGCCTTATGCGATATTCACGGGTTTTGTGACCTATAAAATTTACATTGAATTTCACAAGTTCGTTTGCCAGTGATTCCGTTGAAAGCTTGATGCGGAATATGTACATACGCTTAATTTATTTTACATCGTGTTAATGAAATTCGTTTTTACACTAGTGTCGTGAAAAGTCTTCTTTGGGCATAAAAACACGTTTTGGGGTTTACTGTGTACCATTTATAATAATCTTTACTTTTCCTTACTCTCACATGTGGCTACGTATCTAGGTCAGTATTTTTAGGCAATAAAACTGTGAGGACAAGATAGGTTGCAGGGGATGAAAAAATAAAACAAATATACAAACCTCATTCCAAGGTACGAATATGACTTGAGTGGATCGTTTAAACGGGGCTCTTCCAAAATGTAAGGTCACAGCACCTCCTCCGTTGACTAAGAGATCGAACCATCCATCTTCTCTGGTCAACGTAAATCCTTCCAAAGGAGTAGAAGTCGATACACGAACCCCAACTAACCCAGACCCTAGAGATGTTATCACTCTGCCTCTAATAACAGCTGATCGACTGAAATTATACAACATCTTTGATGACGATTTGATGTCCTGTGATAGGTTTTAAATTTGAACACTACATGAAAAAGGGATGTGAAAGTGGTTAACAACATTACTTAAGTGAACAGATGTTATATCTATATGACGATATTTACGACGTGAGTCACTACTCCAAAATATTCTAAAAGAAAATCATTTTTACGAGACTCATGGGAAAGCTACTGGTATGTAAAGTATATAATTTAGTGAATTTTGAATTAGACATGTAAATTAAAAATGGGGCCTGTGCTACTTTTCACTCCATAAAATGGCACCCTTTATTATTACCTTCAAAACTTTATCTACAAACGACCAAAACCTTCATACTCTACCTACGTAAACTCTACGAATCCCAATAGTATACGTAAATATAATAATACATAAGAAGCGTAACACAAGATTCACAGGACACGATTTAGGTTACTAAACATAAATAACGCATGCACACACTAATATATGTAATAAATATCATATGGCCAAGTACATACGAATGTACATACAATAGTGATGTATAACTATGTGTAAATGCACACACTCCTAAATTTGATACTAAATCTTACCTCGTGTTGAAGTGGTTCCAAAACATACTGCGCAGCGGAAAGACGAGAAATGACAAAGAATGAGTAAGTATCGTTAGATACAATCATGTTAATTTAGAAGTGGAAAATTCAGAACATGTTAGTAACAGCGTCAGAGTCGAGCGTCAGGTAACGCTAAGTACCGGGAACGAGAACATGCAAGTGCCGGCTGTTAATAACTGCTCAGAATTCGATTACTTCTGTTTCAAAATTAAGTAAAGATATAGAACTCTCCGAAAAATAGGGTGTAGGAAAAGAACAAATAAAAAGTGACACACTCTGATGTAAATAAAACACTAGGATTGACTGGGGCACAACATTGCGTATCTTATATAGTAATATTTATTATTTAACACAAGTATAAAGGACATCTTGAAGAACCAATTAATATGTATATCGATTTACGTACTCGCATACGAACTGGTTCCTTGTTATAAGTACATCTAACATGACACCGAACACATTCTTACCTTTCGTTGAACGTCTCCTGTTTAGCATAATTTTGGAGACTACCTTCGTCAATAAGGAATTTCATTCTCTCAAAAAATGAGGCGGTGATCGCGGGCGGTTGCTTCCTTAACAATATGTCCGTCGGCTTTGGCGAAGACACGCACAGCTGGCTACCCTTACAGGCGGAGCTCTGACAGCATTCTGGGTCTTCACAATCGATTAATCCATCTAAATTAAGTATAAAACATTAATATCTGTGAGCAAATACTGTGGAAAAACATGTGTATATATGTATATACATACGTGTATATATGGTGTGTCGTAGGGTATAAGAGTATATTATTTAGGTCTCCACGCTTTCTCTAATATTTAAGCAATTTTAATTCTGTGCGTATTAATTGATTCCTTTTTTTAAATACGGTTTTGGGTTACAATTGTCAAATATTAATATGTTTGTCTGTATACTAGA
>DWEE01002912.1:0-11025 GCA_018245755.1 Parelbella macleannani
CCTCTCAATATGAGAGGAGACCCATATTCCAACAGTGGAATGACAAATGGGTCGATTATTATTATTATTATTTATTCTCTCTAACTAATTCTCACATTACTCCGCGTTAAGTACCCAATTTAAATGACTAAGACGTACATTTTAAAAGTTAATTAATTGTAAACAGCCAGTCATCCATCAAGGTCAAAGTTAAACGCCCTGGGCTAGTTTAAACCGAACAGTAAAAGAAACTATCGTTCATCAATCGATAGTTCTACTTAATCACTTAACTGACAGCATGTTAAATAATGACGACGAGTTAGGGCTGTCACTTGGTAATTTAAAAAAAAAAATTTAGCACATTTCTATAAAAGATTTTTGTTCCGTCCTTATTTAATGTCAAGACATTTCAAGTGACTAGTTACAGTTAAATATAATAATATTTTTTCGTTTCAAGATAGTTATGTTCGTATACCTAGTTTACTCTGTATTTTATAAGATTTACAATGTGTTTAGTCAAAGGACTAAATCTTGATAAAACATAGAGAAAAATCTGGTATTGCGTTCAACGTCGCAAGTGACATAAATATTACTCCATGAAGAAAACTAAAAAGTAACAGGTCACAAGTAACAATCACAATTGATAAATAATTCCTTCTTATATTGAAAACATCAGCTATTTCCAGATTACATTGATTTAATCATAAATCGCGATAAATATGTATTATAAAAAGTGTAAACTGACAACCCTGGTTTGACAGGTTCCTGGCTGATATAGTTCAAGCTGGGTACACATTCGACTGAAGAACAATGTTCTGATAATGTTAGAGTTTATTACTTATAAGATCAGTGGGTTTCGTAAGTAGGACAGTAACTCAATACAGGTAATGTTTTTACAACACTACAATAGATTTTAAAGGTAATTAGGTACTACTCTGAAAAAAAAAACATTTGGTTCTAATCCTCAATAACACGTACTAGGGAGCAGCCCGTTTCATGTTTTCTTTCTCTCCCTAAACCAGTGTCCTCTTATTTCTTATCACACAAACGATAAATTATGCTTGATTTGGCCCTAGTCTATAAATACATGTACATTTTACTGAATGTTATATAACTTTTTATAAATAACCAATGACATATGCAACTGAGATAACCTTCGACCCTGGTTCTTGAACGAATTCTCCGCCCACGGTCAAGTTTATCACTCGCACGCTGCTACACCTTAGCGCTATTGTGTATTGAACGATTTATTGTTCAAAATTATCATGTCAAATTTAAATATTATATCAAAGGTGGAATAAAAACCGGCCCGGGGTCATATCGCCGTAACATGATCATAGGGAAAATGAAATGTTTAGCGATTAGGAACATGTTTACATCGATCTTTATTAAATATATATTGAATTTGCTTTACTGTGATGTGTACGTTTAGAACTTTCTAGAGCCCGACTGTCAATTATTTTAGCTTTATAAGTATTAATTATAATAACGATTTATTGTATTAAAATTAAAGGGAATGACATAATAAACCTACACACAATAATAAAAACTAATACGCGAATGGCGCGCACTGAGAGTGTATTTGTCAATATGTACATCCTTTTTCTTTTAGTATCTTGAAATTATACTTCACTCCTTTTTTATTGTCTACGCGTTTTTGCATATCTTGAGGTCAATTGGTAGGTGCCAGTAGTTTTATTTATTTTATTTATCGTAACCAATTTGTTTGTTTTATTTATGTTGTTACCAATGTTTACGAGTTTTAACTGCTCAATAAAGATTAAATGAATCGACAAATTAATAAGGTTAAGAAGCGATTGGGCAATTGGCAAAAACATCTGTCCGGGTCGACAATCTATCACACAACCCACCCTGCTCAGCAGTTAGGATTAATAATCACAAAAAGCCTTATATATTGTATAGTTATTAATACTGAGAACCTATAAATAACGGTCTCACCAATAGTTGAGCAACAGATAATGGTAAGTGGTTCGGGAAATTACCGTATTAGCTAGCGAGTGTTGCAACGCTATTGTTGGCAACACCGCGTTTCGCCATGCGCTTATCTGCCATCGTTTCACATCACTAGCAGCCCCACACTAGATTATCTGTGCTATGTTATGGTCTGTAGGCTTCTAAGCATTTCTAAATCTATGCCACCTACATAATGTCCTATGATTTCTGTACTTTATTTCTTTCTGACTAAATACGCACATATATATTCCACACTTACTCATAATCACCATCAACCCGTTTAACGTGTTGGGCATGGATCTCCATTGTGAATGAGAATGGTTAAGCCTGCAGTCTGCCACGTTAGCCAACTGCGCGTTGGCAGTAATCGGCTATATTTATGTTAGGCGAACGCAACACACGTAAAAAGTGAATGTAATTGGAGGATCAACTCAAACTAAATATTGCATAACTTTAATCTCGTGTTTTGTTTAAACATTAAGTACGCTATTGAGTAATCGTTGGAGCGGAAATACGATTCGCCTGGAAGTGGCCGGCTAATGGCTAGTGAAAATTAAATTTGAATATTGTATGTGAAATACAGGTTTTATTTATTCCAAGTTGCTCTTGAGACCAATGTGTTTTCACTCGAAATTGCTATTACGACAAACTGCGTTAACGCAAACATCTTGTAAATTGTGTTTTTGTTACGACCATGCACAGTGCATGACCACTATGCGCAGTGGCCAGTTTTATGCGCAACGATCTACAAGTACCTACATATGTATATGTACATATGTATATTAGAATACGTGACAAGTAGATTAACTGTCGCTAATGTCGCTATGGTTTATAGCCACGAATCCTTGGTACCGCAATTCATGAGAATTTAAAATCTATTGACATTTAATTTCTGTATAAATTCATGCCTTAACCAATTTATACTGGAAAGCTTCGTGAAGTACCTACATAGTTTTTGTTCAGTGCTGAGGAGAAGGTTGGAATAGTCCAAGTTTATAAGTATAATGTCAATGGAATGGGGAACGGAAGTTTCAAGAACATCGCGTAGTCAAGAATTGTATTCCGTAGTGTACATAAAAGGACAGACTTATTCCATATTATACTAAAAACACAATACAAAATAATTCATATTGATTTTATTCGATTAAAGAGCTTTAACAATGAAGAACTTAAACACAGACTTCTTCATAACGTTTTCCAGTTGCATGTAGGTACTAATCATAGCGTATGAAGTTTGCCAGACTACATTGGTTATTATAACCGAGACCCGTGCGTCTAGTGCAACGATGAAATGATTCGATACACTATACGTAATATGCTCAGGAAGATATTCAAGGCGCATACTGCCGTATCTATTTTATTTATTGCACGTCATTGTGAACCGACCACGCCACTGGTCAGTTCGGCTGATGTATCTGCGAGGCGGGACGAAAGTTTTATTACGGTTACATAAACAAACCGAGACCACCTTTTTACGTATTGTTGCAATGCGGTCGCTTGTAAAGTTTTTGTATCAGTATGTCAGTAGTCATCACACTTTATTATGCCAGTTCTGTATTTATAAAAGTGAATTGCTTCATTTGATTTTATTGTTTGTGACTGATGTCTCAATTTGTGTTGTCTCAATGGGTGATATTGTATTATTTGATAAAATTGTAAAATACCTTTTTCGAAGACTTATCATTGTCATTTTCCAGGCCACAGCTCACGCTTTTCCGGAAGACAGGGCTATCTGTTTGAAATGTAACATGTTTTGGTCAATAAATTATTACTATTATCATTGTTCTTCGATGTATCAACCGACAGTGGAACGACAAATCGATTGGTGATAATGTAGAAAGAGACAGTTGATAGTTCGAAATCAGAACGCGCGGATTACAGTATTTAGAGACCGTAAGTATAGTGAGAGATCTGTTACTCGTAACATTCGTTCGGAAACTCTTCACATCCGTGAGAACTGATTGTTACATAAATACGTTTAGTCCACTGCCATTGGCCGGCGTCTTACGCTAATCAAATAATGACGTTATGCAACTCATTACACAAGTCCACGGATAGGCGACGTTGTGCTCACTTTTTTGTTCTATTTGTTCTAATAAATTGTTCCTCTTAAGAACATCGAGTTGAGTAAGTCATTGCGCGTAACATTGTTCTGTTGTTATGTGTTTTGGTAATTACAGGTGATAGTAAGTTTAGATTCTTTTTGTGTGAAGAATTGCATTAATTATTTAGATTGTATTAAATTATGATTTAGGTTTTTGGCTCAGTGCTTAGTCACTTTGCTGAACCGGAAGCCAATCAGAACAAATATTTATGTGACAAGCGAGTACTTGTTATATGTTTGGATGTACATACATATGTGTACATATGTAGTAAGCTTGGCATTGCATATGACACTTTCGACGATGCAAATCTTGCACATCAATCTGATCCTTTCTTTACATGAAATTGCTACAGTAAAAAAATATTTTATCTTTTATTGACAACAGGTTCATTTTATTTCGTTCCTATTTAAATAAATAACCCCCAAGATGTACGTACTCATGACTACAAACAAGGTGTAAAAAGCTTTTCTTTCAAAACACGACGTTTTAACGGACATATGAAATTACCATCATTATCACCATCTTACTTTAGGCTACTGCTAAAGTCTCCTACAGGTAAAGAGTGCGACCACACCCTGTCCTCAGCTTGGCCCATCCAGTTTTCTGACTGCACCTATTCACAGATCATAATCCCAAATAGTGCACACTTGTTTAGAATAAATAACTGACGCATATAGAGGAGATGTGGCAAATTAAGCACAGATCCCTATCTCTTGCTAAATCGTTTCAATTGTTATACAAATGGAAATTAACTGGCCGGTTACATTAACTGTATATTGCGGTGCAAGGTTATTTGCAATTCAAATTTAGAATATAATAACAATGAGTAGATTGCTAGCAAGACGCAGATGCTGGTTGGGAGCTACTTACAAAAGTGTAACAGTGTGTATAACTACTACATATTTATTATTTCGTCTGCCTCGTTGATCGAGTGGTTGCAAGCGTGATTGCTGATCGAGAGGTCCCTGATTCGATTCCCGGGTAGAGCACTATTAAGTTTTAATAACTTAGATTTTCTTATATAAATTTCTTGTAGAGACGTTAAATATAAGTATGATGGAAACAGTTAATAAGTTAATGTTTTAAGGCGTTCCCACGCTCGTCCACCTGATCCCAAACTAAGCAGAGCCTGTACTAAGGTAACCAGACGACTGAAATGTATCCATATAATTGTTTGGATAATTTAGACACGGCGTGAAGAAAAAAAATATTTTGAATATTAAATATACCTACTTAATAAATTAAACGCTCATTCCAGTCATCTGTTTGTAAAGATTACAAGACCTTTCAGTACAATCACCGTAGCGCTCTTACTGTACCAATTAAAGCGTACAAATATTATTTTATCATTACAGTTACAAATGCATTTCACACAAAAAAAAGATAATAACAATATAGATTTATTGGAAGTAAATATGTAAGTACTTACATCAAAAGTGAAATGGAAACGTACCATTCCGCTCATTACGAGAATAATGGCCCAGCGCAAGTGTACTTCACATCTGTGTTATAGACACTAGACACTATAATTGATTGGATTGTCTGTGACCAATTTAGTTGATGTCTCACCACCAAGTACTTGCCACTTACCGCGAATGTCACCGCAAATAATATGGTTATTCAATATTGTTTATTCAATTGATAATAATTTATATTGTTATTTTATCCTCTGACTAAATGTTTGCTGGTTTTGTGGTTAGTGGGTTGAGCGGTATATTGGGGGGTGTGGATTCGATTCCGATTCAAGAGATATTTCAGCGGAAGCGCGAACTGTCCTGTCTTGATGTTACGAGTTTACGACATATGTAGGTATATATGTATTTAGACTGTATATGTATGGCATAGCATAGGTTCTGTCTAAATAGGGATCAGATGGCTGTTTGTGAAATAGTTAAACATACAAAGTTATACAAAAAAAACATGTTAAGTATTGTTGATACAATATTCCAATTAGATACTTTGAAATGTTTTTGCGAAGCACAATGTAACTAAAGCATTAGCAGTCTCACTGATAAAAAAATGTAACAGATAAATATTGTAAATTACTTTATCAAAGGTAAACTAATTACCTGCTTACTTTTACGCTTACTTTCGCCAATATTAAGGTGAACTGCTCGTACGTACAATGTATCTACACAAGTGTTTCTAGAACCGTGTGTGTTGTGTTAATACAACACATGTGTTACACAATAAAGTTAATAAGTTATAAAAACCATAACGGTGTATTGTTGTATATTGTACGAAATACCAAAAAATAATCTAGCGCGCAGCCCTTTGGTGCGGAAAACGCACGCCATCTCGTTGAGATGTTACAACTATTTCACTTTTCATAATACCAGCCATTATACGTACCTGTACCACCAGTTTAGTAGATGATGTAATTCTCAAACTATTCCATAGATAAGCTGCGTGGTCATTTTTTACGTGGACCGAAAGATTTCCGTTCTCAATACGGGTGTGCGGTTTTAAAATATATATATAGTCTGTCATATTACCGCAAAACAAATACTTCTTTCTCTATATCAGCATCATCATCGTCATCCACGGCTCTTTTCGAGTCTCCTTTCGAAATGGAAGGGATAAAACCATAGTTTTCCACAACAGTTACGTTTAAGTTGGCAAATTTCGTACGCCTTAGAGCACATTATCTAAAAGACTAAGAGGTGCACGCACGTACACGATATTTTTCGTTACTGTTAACATGGTCAGTTTCTCTGTATGTTTCATATGTATTTTAGGTGGCAAACTACTCGTAGTTATGATATGTTCTTGAAATAGCCAGTAACAAAAATTTAAATCAACCGGTCTTTGATGAGACATTAGGAATTAGATTGTTAGTGTCAGTCCAGTAAGTACAAATTGGTATTTGGTACGATTCTTCAGATATTCTTAAGATACGAAAATCTGTTTGGAATCATCACTAGAGTTAGAAGTTGTTCTTCCGCGATCATATTGCGCGTAACAGTACTCTAGGTTGGACGCTCAATTTAGTGAGCAGCGGTCCCTAGCGAACCAGTTCGTTCCATTTCGTTAGTTCACGTTCAAGGACGGTGCTTCTAAGAGCCTGGCCACTGACAAGCGGCAGCGCAAGCGGTACGAGCTGTGCTCTGCCATCTTACCCTCATGGCCAGCGTGAAAATTACGGGCAAAATTCTCACAGAAGAAGCCAATGTCAAGCAGTAGAGTGCGACAGGTCGATAATGATGATGATGAGATTTATGAGCTATAAAAATAATGTATGTTTTGCGGCACAAAATTGATTTATTATTTACATACATATGTAAATGTAAAGTGAAAAGATTAACAAATAGAGCCGTTAACCGCTATTTATTATTTATTTGTTTATCGTTTTACGCTTTATTGTTCCACACTTTATGGTTTTCAACTTTATTGTTTTACACAATGAACGGATTTAATGTTCATTGGTTTATTCTACCAGTTAATGTTCATTTGCTAATAGCCTAACGTTGTTTTATTTTGAGTAATTTATCTTCATTGCCTATTTTATGAACTATTTCGTAAATGAATCCTGCACCTACTATTTTATTGGTCTTTGTTTCTGATTCTCTTACGTATAACACGTTCATTATAAAATCATTATCATCATCATCAATCCTTTTATTATTTCGATCCTATTAAAACCTTTTACAGATAATTATTGAAAACTAAGGTTTTTTCACGAAGGTTTACTTCACCGTTGCGGTAAATGATATTTAATATGAACGACTTATAGAGATATATTCGTATAGAGAATGGATGTCAATTTGAAAGCTGAAATGTACACAGCTAGGCTCCTTTCTTGAAACACTTAAGACAGAACAGGATCATGTTGGTCTATGTGCTTAGCAGTGGCCATTCAGGAGAAAGTATTGCTGTATATCGTGATTATACTTATAACGTATCTTACTGACGTGATTGCGTAATCAAAATATTTTGCCACTCAAAATACTAACATAAGTGATAGTGAAAGTGTAGAGAAACCCGTGTATCGTGTTATGGTTTTAATGGTGTTAATGCCATAGAAATGTTTGTATCGCCCTTGTACGTTAACGAGGGAACAATAGTAAGCTTCTTATTCTGTATTTCCTGGACTTCGTTGTACAATCCTTTGAGTATATCATATACTCACACAAGCATATACGTCAATGACTTTCATACACGTACATTGCATCATAATCTTATTATACGAATATAAAGTGAGCAAGATAATATGTAATTATGTTTTCTTAGGTGCAGGTTAATAATCATATTTCCTTCTAGGTTTTGGTTAAAAGCTCACGTTTTCAATAAAACTCCGGATTTTATTATAAATCTGCAGCATAATATACTTTACGGTCAGTGCGTCTATGGGAACAATGGTTCGCGAACTTGACTTTTGAGACAGAGTTTGTGAATTCCATTCCCATCCTGAACAGATATTTGTGTGACGATTACGAAAATTTGAACAGTATATGGATATGAAATTGTTTGTGTGTTGTCTTACCGCATTATTAGTGTTATTAAAAACCTGTCATCATCATCATCATCGTCAACCTCTTGATGTCCACTGCTGGACATAGGTCTTCCCTAATCGGCGCTAAACCATCCGGTCCTGGGCCTGTGGTTATATAGTGAGAAAAAAAACGATTATTACAATGTTTAAAAAACTCTAACAGATCGTTGGTAAATTTTATAAAAAATTGAAACACGATGACATTTAATCATTTAAATGAATGCAAATATTTAAGTCACACTTAGCAAAGTTAAAGCCTAATAAGTTTAAATCACAACACAAAATTTGTTTTGTGTTGTGATTTACCGCCATTTTATCATTTAACCGCAGCACGAATGGCGTATTTCCCTGGCAACTGTGTTTTAGTGATATTTATAGTCCATATTTATTTACACAAGCGGCTATAATAAAAAAAAAACAAGTGCATATCGCGGCAAGTGTGACATACCTTCCGCGAACCGAAATCGTGCGACCTGGAACAGAACGGAACAGAAGTACACGCGATATTGTTTATGACGAAGCGACACGCTGCTTTCCCCGTCATAGACATTAGGTGCTTAATGACGCTAGATGTCATTCGTATATCGAATTAGAGCCCCGTCGCGTAATTGGAATAAGGTCGGCTGAATGTTTGTTGTTCTCGCTATTCTGTCAGCAAAAGGTGGCGTATGTTTTGATAAAACACACGGGAGATTATTGTTGGCGTTTACTTTGAGATTTTTTTTTATGAAGATTATTTTTTTAACATTTTTTAAGATAATTAAATACAGTTTACGTGGAATAGATTATGTACGAACTTTTGATTATTTAATTAAGAGCAATAAATAATCATTATGTAATTAATAATTAAGTCTATTTCCAGGATTCAATTATATATTCAATTCGAATATCATACAAGAAAACCTCTTATAATATTGGATGTGTTGGAATTATGCAAAGTATCTATTAGCGGTTTCTTTTAAAGTAACCGCGGAGCACAGCTAGTAGATATTAAATCCCAAATCAAGTTCGAGCAGACCGATAAAATTCATTAAATGTGGGAAAGCATGATATACGTACAGACGTGATCCTTCTACTTTCACTAGTTAGAACAATTCGTGAAACGTTTTTATGTTTACTTTCTATCTTAACGTGACATGTAGCGAGGGTTATAAGTGGCATATCCTGCTGGTTTTCATATAAAAACAATTGTAATTACACGCGTGTGAAGCCATGAACTCTACATATGTAGAGCCATATGATATAATGCGCGCGGAACTTTGCTGGCCATCCATCTTTCATTTACATAAGAATATACATACATAAACATATGTACATCTACTGAGTCACACAGCAACCGCATTATGTTTTCACTTCAGACACCTGTAACCTAGGACTCTTCAAACCAAGGGTGAACAGCCTTTTCCTAGGCACGCGTGCTCCATCTTACGACGTAACATATCTACGCTTTTCATCAAGCGGCATCATAGCCAAACCTTAACTTATCGTATCATAAAATAGTTCTGCTAATCAAACGTTACCAGAATTGGTCATCTTTGTCAAAACTTGACGAAGAAGTATTCAAAAAAGTAATGGTAATTCCATCAAATGTGTGACAGACAAACCCTTTTCTTCTTGCTCTAAAGATTTCCAATGTCATAATCATCAACCAGTTTACGTACAGTGTTGGACACAGGTCTCTTCAATACCCCGATACTGAGTTCGATCTTCAGCTCTTTGTATCCAACCACTGCCAGCCACTCTGCGTTATAGTATATCGCCGCTTCACGTAGCTGGGGCGGGCGTCCTACGCTACGTTTGCCAAGACGCGGTCTCCACCCCAGAACACGTCTACGCCAACGATTGCCGGTTCTGAGACAGATGTGACCAGCTCAATGTTACTTCAGCAGGCTAATCCTTCGGTATTACCAGTGTCTAGTGCAAAATTTTTCTATGAAATGTACCTATTATTTAATTTCTTTATTGCTAATTAGAGTGCGGATAACATTAGATTGTTACTCGAAATTTTAAAAATTCTGAACATGTAGTTACGTACTAAAACATAATATACATAATATCTACTTAGTGACGTTAGATAACTTGTTACGTTATCTTTTATTACGGTTACATGAATAAAAATACGTAATTGCGATTTTAATAAAATTTTCACTATTTTGACGCGTTATATTGTTTAAGTCGTGAGCCTTTAGCGCAATCCCAATTTCTACAAAAAATCTCTATAGGTACAGATATTCTGTTTGTTATACATAAGACCGATCGATCCTTTGAATGTCTCATTTCATAACACTCAACGATACTCGTAATTCGGCAAGTTCCGCTAAGTTTCGGCAATTTACGGCAAGTGCAATATCCGTTATCCTCTGTGCTAGCCAGTAAAGATGATTACGTACATTAATGCAATACTGACGTTTATTACGCTATTTGTAATGTGAGGTTCGAGATGAAACAAAATGTTGAAATTACATTTAAAAGGCA